>CABHPQ010147802.1:0-28880 GCA_902168405.1 Peromyscus aztecus
TGGTATGTGGGTTCTAGGGAATCTAAGATCCAGTCCTCACGCTTGCACAGCAACATTACCCACTGCACACCGTCTTTGGAATCAACAGTAGCCCCATCTCTTTAGCACATTTGCTTTTGCTTTTGTTTTTTGTTTGTTTTGTTTGTTTTTTTGGTTTTTCGAGACAGGGTTTCCCTGTGTAGCTTTGCGCCTTTCCTGGAACTCACTCTGTAGCCCAGGCTGGCCTTGAAAGCCTGCCTCTGCCTCCCGAGTACTGGGATTAAAGGCGTGCACCACCACTGCCCGGCCTCTTTAGCACATTTGCACCTCTCGGTCTCGGTACAGTGGCTGGTGGGACTAAGAGAATGAAGGGCTAGGAAAGCCATAGGCTGATAACTGAGCAGCCATAGTGAGGGTTAACCCGTCGGTGCTGTCAAGTTATTGGGTGTCTATTCCTGGCTACAAGCTCCCCATCCTGAGCCCCGGGGGAAGGCAACGGTCTGACTGAGGTAAAGCGAAGCTGCCAAGTGCACACAGGTAAAGGAGCCAAGCAAGAGTTGGTCCCAACTGTCACAGTGCCACCTCTCAAAGGGAACCAAAATGACTTTCTAACTCTTCCCCCTTCACCTCAGCTCCAGATCTGGGTCCCAGTGGCCTTATCTCTCAGCTCCTTCCCCGGGGGATGTTTTTCTCTAGCGCTACTTTCTAGGCACCTCAAGCTCCCAGCACACCTGGCACTCACGCACGCACGCACGCACGCAGCACGCAGTACACCTGAGCAGCATTCTCCTCAGTGCGTGTAGCTGTTTCCTTCTTTGTCACCTCCCCAGCATGGCTGAATGGTTGGTGCTAGCGGGGCTTTCGGGCTCCTCTGGGGACCCTGGCTTGTCCCTGGCTATGCCGTGTCCCTGTGTGGGACTGATGCTGCAGACAACTCAGAACTCCTCATCCTGGTGCATCCATTTCCCTGAACGCTGGCTGGGCCAATGTCAGCCCTCAGCAGCCCCATAGCCCCTGCCGGAGCCCAGTTAGCCTTCTGGGGCATGAGTCTTCCAACTTTTGGTTTGTGTCTCCTCTAACAGGTTTTGGAGGAATGATGTCTCATCCCAACACCTGTCATTGTCTAACATTCAGTTCACAGCTTCATTTTCATACAGTGTGGAGCGTCGATTTTTGACATTACTGTTCGTTAGTTTTGATCAAAGCAATGGCATTATTCTTTTAGTTCTGTCTAAATAATATGGGCTTTTATTTATTACGTCCCATTTTTAAAATGGCACATAGCTATAATCCCAGCATCCAGGAGGTGAAGGCATGAAGATGAAGAGGCTGGGGACAGCCAGACTGCTTAGGAGCTCCAGGCTAGGCAGGGTCACATTTCAATTTAATAAACAAAGCAAGCCACCAACTACACGAAGTAAATTCTCTTAATCAGAATGCAATTATTTTCCCCTGAACTCTGTTTTACACAGTCCGCTGATTTTTATTTTGTTTTATTTTTTTAAAAAAACAGAGTCTCTTTCTATAGCCCTAGCGGGCCTGGAACTTGATGTATAGATCAGGCTGACCTTGAACTCACAGAGATCTACCTGCTTCTGGTTACCAAGTACTGAGATTGCATACTTATACCACCAGGCCCAACATCCCACTTCATTTTATCCCTCACATAATGCACGTGTTTCTTTGGACATCACCAAGTTTTATTAGAGATAGTTATGCATATTCGGAGAAAAAACTTTTTTAATCATATATTTCTTTTGATAACAAAAACAAAAAAATGAAAGAACTGGATTGAGGTATGAGTGTAATTTATTAAGGTAACATGATTACATTTGGAAATTTGAATGAAGAATGTTTAAACACAAAGAGAAAAAGTATTTTTCATCTCTGCATGAGATGTGTGGGAACTCTTTGTTCTCATTAATTCATGTGTCCATGGGAAGATTTGTCTTGTTGCCAGAGAGACACAGCCTTCAGCAGACACTAGACACAGAAGGAGAGAATGCACAGGCTGCTGGGGAACTTAGGCACCCCGAAAAACAGAGAAGCCAGTGACGAGCGGGGGTCTTGTTCATTAGGAGAAACTGCCAATAAGGGGCAAAGACCCTTCCTTTCAGGTGGCATTCATCAGCATGATTTGGACAGCTCACAAACATCCTGATTCTTAAAAGATAACAGGTAAAGGATGTGGGGATGCGACATGAACCTGGAGTGGACTTGTATCTGTAACAAGTGACTCTGTCTTCAGCATTCTTAAAAACAGACTCTCCCCTCGGGCTCCAGGTGGAATCAGAAGCAGATGTTATGATTGTTGAAAATAACAATTACGTCTAACCGTGCCGGCTACAAGATATGGGAATTCAGAAATGGACTTGTTTCTTGGACTATGCATGGGGGAAACTGACATTCTGAGTCCAATATGGGGCACCATGACCAAATGTTGCAGTCAGCATTCCTGCAGATCTTTAGCACTGGGAGGGATTGTACCCTGGGCAGTGCAAGTTAGGATGATACTGGATGGATGGAGGAGAAGGCTCATTTTACCGGCACACACTGTCCTCATGGGAGGTGTTTTGCTTTGTTTGGTTTTAAGACATGGAGATGAAATCATTTGGCCTCGGTGCACCCCCTGGAAAGTGCCCAAGTGCCCCCAGGCTTCCTTTGGGTTCTCCTGCTTGCCCTCCCCATACTCTGCTGTGTATGAGATGGACTTGTCTTCAGTAGACCTGAGCCCACTTTGTCTCGGCAGATGCTGTGTGTGAGCCGAACCTCCACACCCTCGGCTGCCATGAAGCTTATTTCTCCCCGGGACTTTGTGGACTTGGTGTTAGTGAAGAAATATGAGGATGGCACCATCAGTTCCAATGGTAAGTGACGGTAGGTGTCAAGCGGCTGTCGTAGATGCACCCCTAGATCTTTGAGGAAGGCCTGGTGATCAGAAACCATCAGCAAGCTCATGCGTTCCATCTTCTTCCCTTGTAGAGTTGAGGAGATTTTGTACCAAAGGGTCTGGAATGGGGAGACTATACGCCTGGGCTTTATTATGTACAATATTTTGTCAGCACTGTGTTTATTCCTGCTGAGCTCAGAGTTCATGCCATCAGTGTGCAGATTGATCTCTTTGTATGTCAGTGTGTGGAGTCCACAGGAGCATCCTAATCATGTGGTTGCTTTCTGCCCCATTCCTGCCCTGTGGGAAACAGAGCCCCACGATTCCTCTGCATCTGCCTCCGGGGAAGATGGGGGGCACATCCTCACTTCTGTGGACTGAAATTTGAGAGAGGAATCTTTCTCCTCCTACCCTGTGCCTTATATATTGGAATGTTCTTTCTTCTGAAATTCTTAAAGGGTTGGAGAAAACTGTATGGGTGTGAATGCAAGTGTGTTTGTGAGTGTGTGTGGTGGGGGATAAGGATGCATGTGTGTGTGAACTGGAGTGGGTGTAAGCATTAAGGAAGTTGGCAGGTAGCAAACCCTTTGCTGGCCTGCTGGACTTCGGTCATTGGGCCTGTGCAGATGGCGGATCTTCATTGCTGGTGGCGGTGACCCTCTTGCCTGAAGGTGAGTTCACTGACCTCATGAATGTCTTCCAGCTACCCACGTGGAACATCCATCGTGTCCCCCAAAGCCAGGTTTTGTGCGAGGATTTAACCATCCATGCGGGTGCTTCTGTGAACCACTGCCAGGGTAAGGAAAGTGGGTGGAGGACTTCGTCTCAGACCTGACCATGACACCTCTGTGAACTCAAAAAACAGGCACTTTGACTGTGTAACCCACAAAAATAATAGTGATGTTACAAAATGCATCGTCACACACGGGTACTCAGCGACACGACGTGCCATTGTAGGTGGCTCCTGGGGAAGCTGTAAGGAGGTGTTACTCGGATTAATTTTGATGCAAGAATTCCTCTCTCCAGCCCCACCGGACAGGTCAGGCAAATGTCCCAGTCACATTGAGCAAATAAGGAAACCAAGGCTTAGCATAGGTCAGAGATGTGTCCATAGTCAAAGGCCAGTGCTGTGCCTGAACTCTGGATCTCCTGTACTCTCTGAGGATACGGACTAGAGTGGCTACAGGAACAAATTCCCCATCCTATGTTGTACACAGCGACCGTCCCTCTTTTACAAGAAATGGGGCAGAGCTCAGGGCCTCAGGGACAGTTCAGAGACCATGTTGTAAATCAGGAGCGGGAGAGCCCTGAATGCACTCACAGACACAGCCAGGATCTTGCCAAGAGCTCTCTGGGTAATGAGTTACCTGAAGGGCATGGGTTTATTATGAGTACCAACCAAGTTAACGAGGAGAGGGATTGCACCTGCTGATGCAGCCTTGTGTTTCCCGCAGACAGCCGGAGGGAACGGTGTGGGCTTCCCCACGCAGTCCCAGGAGGCAGGTCTCCGTGCCTAGGGTATTACTAAAACCCAGACAGAGCACCCCCGCAGCACCCCCGCAGAACACTGTGTCTGCTCAGCTGGCTCTCCAAACGCCTCTTGGGGGCTTTTCTTAAATGTCTCAAGATTTTGAGTTTGACAATAGTAAAGCCATGCTTTAGCATGCACACACGCACACAGCTTTAGTCCTAGTACTGAGGAAACGGCATCCTCTGGCTTGGGTCTGGAAAACTGCTCTGGACCACTTCCCCCTGCTCTCTTCCCAGCAGTCAGGTGCTGCTGAGGCCTGCCTTGCCTTTCCAGATTGCCAGGCATATTGCAGCAGAGTGTCCAGAGTAAGAACAGAGCCCTTTCTCCTTGAGGCCGAATCTCAGGGCGGGCTTAGGGAACACACAAGTATACAAGCTTTAGATGATGTAGCAGTGGTTTGCCCAGGTTCTATAGAAGGATTAGGGGGGACAGAGAGGTTGTATAACTAGCCCAACATCACAAGCCAAGCAAGTGATAAAGCCGCAGCTTCAACCCAGCCATCTGTCTTCTCTATGGACTGTATTTTTTTTTTTCTGTGTTTAAAAAACATCTGTTCTCTGAGGGCGTAATTCTGATGGGGCAGGAGAAGGTAAACAAGGCACAAACAAAAGTAATGATGTTATATGTACACTAGGAATTGCTGCACGTGAAGTCCTGTGTAGAAAACTAAAAGATGATGAACGAACCTGGGCTCGGGTGGGAGTGAGTCACCCAGGAGGTCAGCGAAAGTCTCCTTGATAGGAGCCTCACGTATCACAGTGGCCTGTGTGGTTGCAGGCTTCCTCTGGGTGGAAGCAGGTGTGGGTCCAAGGGAAACTGTGGAAGGAAGCCCTGCGCTGGATCAGGGGGGAAGCCAGGAAGTACAGTCATTGTGGAAGCGGCACCAAACACTTGCCTCAGTAACTGGGAGCATTAGAGAGGTCTGAGCGGCCATGCCACCACTTCAGTGTGAGCTGCTCTGATGTGCCCAGAGTAGATGGAGCTTGAATCAGAGCAAGAGGCCACACTGGGGAATGAGACTGTGTCCTGACCAGAGATGGAGGTGGCTGGGCTCGGACTATGAGAGGGAGAGCCGCCTCAGAGGGTGGGGTGGGGGGGTGGGGGGTGGTTGGAGGAGGCAGCATCAGAGCGGCTTTTGTGGTATACCTACTGTGTGTCCGGGGAACATTCTCTGTGCTCCACATGTGTTCTGGTGAGAGTGCCAGGACAAACTCCCGGCTCTCTGTGAGGACAGTCATGATGCCCCTGAGCCCCCTTCTAGCCACTGTGGCTTTCCCCATGGGTCTCTCCCCGTGTAGCTTGCCCGTCCTGTGGTGCTGTCCTATCAAGCCCAGGGCTCCCCAGAGAGAAATGTGGTCACTAACTCTGATTTCTTACTTACCTGTTCAAGTTCTCAGAGAGAACACAGCAGAGTGAAGATGGGGGATAGCCTGAGCCCAGGGGAGGAGGCGCAGAGAAAGGGCCCCAGAATCAGTTAGGAGGTGCTGAGGGAGAAATGGGATCTGACAGTGCTGAGGATTTGAGCTCCAAAGGGAGCCACACCCCCAGAGTGCTCTTGCACGCACATGTGGGCTTGTGTGCTCTCTCGTGCGCACTCACTCTCTCCTCTTCCTTCTCCCCCCCCCCCCTCTCTCCCCCCTTCTCCCTCCCCCCCCCCCCCTCTCTCTCCCTCCTTCTCCCTCCCCCTCTCCCTCTCCCTCTCTCTGTCTGCACAGGGGTAAAGAAATGCCAGTCTAGAGCAGTCCACGCTCTCCTACATTGCTCATTGGCTTGCCCTGTCCTCCTGAGGCCTCAGTGGTTGTCTATACAGCTAGGAAGGGGGGTTTAGTCTCCAATACCAGAAGTTCCATGTCTGAGAACCTCTGAGGTGCAGTGTTGTGTGGAGTTTCTGATGAGACCAAAGCTGTGGACAGCATCATTCAAATAAAATGCCACATGGTAGGGGAGGGGGGAAATACCCCATGGTTTCTCCAAAC
Source organism: Peromyscus aztecus (assembly GCA_902168405.1). Lineage (NCBI taxonomy): Eukaryota > Metazoa > Chordata > Mammalia > Rodentia > Cricetidae > Peromyscus > Peromyscus aztecus. Next base: position 6,377 of record CABHPQ010147802.1, read on the forward strand.
CTGGCCACTGCAGAGTTTGTGACCATGAGGACCCCTCCAGGCTTCTGTTTGGTCATGCCCCACTTCCTCTTGTATGTGGAACCTGATTTTAGCTTCTGGATTAATCTAATCCCCAGTTGCTGCTTCACCAGCAGATGGGACCCTGCATTTAGGCTTCTGCCACCCCTTGCCAGAGTCTCTTCACATATAGAAATTAGCCTCCGTTCTCTAAAATAATCCAAGGTTCCATTCGCCTCCTAAAATATGGTTGAGGATTTCACAAGACTCCAGTCCATCTAAATTGTAGTTACCATTATGTGGTATGTTTTAAATTAAGATTGAGCAACCTAAAAAAATTCTGTTCATACAATAGTAGTAAGTGAATTGCATGCTAAGTGACATTTTATAAAGAATAATCGGCTTTTCTAAATACAAACTGAGAAGAAAGGCACTGGTTTCCAGTTTCACAAACTTCTTTCATGTCAGACTTAATAAACACATCTGTGACAGGGTGTGTTGTGGGGTCACAAATCATGCAGGCTGAAAACTCCACCGTATGTTCATAGGAAGCCTTGGCATGGAAGGAGTATTAACCTTGCTGATCTCTGGAAAGGGCCATCGAAAACAGCTGTTAATAGCCACAAGGTACATCTGTATGTGTCCAGGGCATGGCCTCAGCTCCCCAATGTATTTGCAGTGGGCTGGGCAGTGTGTCCCCTAAAAGATATGTTATTATCCAGAACAAGGAGTTTGAGAGGAGCCCTGGGCACTGGGTCTGAAGCAGGAGGGAAATGAACACCCTGTCTGGGCCACTTCTGCTGGTTGTGACTCTGTGCGAGATGCTCCTGAGGTACGTATCTAACCCACCACTGCTGTTTCCTTCTCAGGGAGCCCAACAAAACCAATCTGGTCACCTTCTTCCAGACAGACCTGAGTGGCTACCTCCCTCAGAGTGTGGTGGACTCCTTCTTCCCTCGCAGCATGGCTGAGTTCTACCCCAACCTTCAGAAGGCCGTGAGGAAGTACCATCACTGACACAGTTACCTGTTGGCAAGAGACGCCCGCCCTTCAGGAGCTCCAGTTGGTGATCCTCAAAGCACACAGAAGAGCTACTGTGGCCTTTTGAGATGCCCTGGTGAACAGGAAGTCTCGGGGTGCCAGTCCAGGACAGCAGCCCCTCCCCCTCTCCCCTCCACCCCACACCTCCTTCCTCTTGGTGTTGGTGTGGAAGGAGCTGTCCATCAGCGTGCGCTGGTACACACCTGGCAGGCAGGGCAGATGCTGCTATGGCCACCTGACAAAGACATGACTCAGGCACCCTTTGATTCCTTGTGGCCCAGGGCCCTGTGCGCTGCTGTCACACACCTGTCTCTGTGCTGGTCCTAGGTAACCATCTTCTATCATCCTGGTCACTAAGTCCTGCTTCCTCTGGCATCTGGAGTTCCCAGGCTTTTCTCCCAGACTCCTGTGTTCATTTTCTGATGCAGTTTTATATACCAATTTTTAACACAAGACTCCCCCACACACACACCCTTACAAAGATGTCCAACTTGGAAAACACGTTTTAAAGACCAGAATAAGCCTTAAGGAAAAACACTTTCTACCTAATATTTGTTGTATCTTCTGTCAGAATCATCTTTTCCTAGATGTTTGTCCCTTCATGAGTTGATGTTAGCTCACGTCCCCATGAAACCAGTTTGAATCTGACACCCAGGCCAAATTGTATCTTTGGGAGGGAGTGGAGTTCTTGTGATCTGTGTACGTGATTCTGTGTGGGGCCAGCTGCCCCCGTGCGCATGGAGGACTCTGGGAAGAGCCTGCTGGCATATACCTCACTATGTCCTCAGTCGTGGGGGTGAGGCAAGAGTACTCTGGTCCCCTGGCCCCATGAGGCCTTGCTGCCATTAGGAAGGAAGGAAGCACAAGCCCAAGGTATCTAACAATTGCCACAAAACCTGCCCTTCCAATGGGGACAAATGCTGTCTTCTTAGCTTTTCAAATACATTTAGAGTCCTGCTTTTCATAGAAGAAAGGAGAGATCTCTGGCGGCGACACTGTGATTGCTTGGAAACTCTTCAGAGCCATGATGGCCCTCACAGTCCAGCCGCTTCTCCCCTTTAGTAGATTTTAATAATTCCTCTACTCTGTTTGTTCTTCACATCATGGGGGGCGGGCTGTAGTCGAAGGGCTCATTTGGACACATTTGTGTTTTGATGAGGCTGGTTCAGACATTCTGCCTAGATCTATCTGGTTTTCTTGCTGCGGCTCTGTTCCCTGGGGTTGGGATACTGACTGTTGATCTCTGTCATCTCTCTCTGGTTTTGTCTCCATGTTAAGCCTACTTGCCGTACCGTTCTTTGGGATGTGATCCACCTTGGGTTTTGAGACAGGCCTTCTCACTGACCAAATAGGCTAGGCTGGATGCCCAGCGAGTTCCGGGAGCTGTGTCTTTCTGCTCCCTCGGGTCTGTGATTGCAGGCAAATGCTACCACACCTGGTTCTTTTGTTTCCATGTGTCCGGTTGGCTGTTTGACTTTATTTGTTTTTGTTTTTGTTTCTCTGGTCTCTAGGGATTGAATTCAAGTCACCATGCTTGTATGGCAAGCACCTTACTGACCGCTGTCTCCCCAGCCCCACATCTTTTGTTGTTGGATCAAATTTAACTTCTGTTAGATCTAAAAGGCTGATACAAATGGTGTCTTGGATTCTTCATCTACTTGTCTGCTTATAGGACAAAATTCAAAGTGGGCTGGAGAAATAAGCATGCCAGCTCCAGTAACAGGCTGTCATTTCTCAGAGTAGGTGAGACCAGGCTCTGCAAGGGTCACTTGTGCTTTGCATGAAGAGCAGAAGTCTTGGCTTCAAATTCTGGAGAGGCCAGCAAGTTACGCCTTCCATCACCAGGGCCCTGAAATAAATAATCTCTGGTGTTCTGTCTGTGGTCCTTACCAGGCCTTCCCAGTGTCATCCTTATTTCATGGGAACAGAGGACTAGGGATGAGGATCTGAACCTTTGGCCCAGACCTAATAAACCATACTTGCTGTGGATCATCAAGATTCACACTGAGTTGTCCTGAGCTTGACTTACAGATATTTAAAACTGACCAAAGCCAATATTCTACTGACCATGCCCATGCTATGAACAGGCTTAGGGGGGAGTGTTTTCCTCTGGTGTGCTGTGTTTTAAAGCTCTGGGCCTGCTCATGTCTACCAGGTCACAGAAGGAATGACAATCTCTGCCCCACCATATCCCAGGCAGACAAGCCAGTCATTGTCCTGAGGCTTAGTACCTTCCAATACACTGTCACAGGACCACCATTGGTGAAGTGGCTGTGATCACAAATGACTGTCATTTAACATCAAGCAGAATGCCTGATGTGACAGGTGGGACATTGGTAGTCATTTCTGTTTTACGCTCATATCCGTGCTGGTTCATCCTGTGAGCACATCTGTACACACCTTAACTCACACTGCACTCCTCTATCGTGGGCCACCCTTTCTAGGATCACTTCTCAACCCAACCAAAAACGGTCTTTTAAGTGTTTGAAAGTGTTCTTGATGACAGGCTACATCTTACAAAAATGTTCCTGACAACATATCGCCTTTCCTTGAACCCAGGCAGGTTTTTGCCTGCTTTTAGTGGGAGTATAGTGTAAGCAATGCTATGCATCTTCAAAGGCGGAACATTAAAAAGATGCAGCTCCTGCCTGGCTGTGGTGTGTGTATCAGGCAGCCTGGCTTCATGGTGCAGAAGCCCAGGCCATGAAGAGACTTCTCAGTCATCACTCAGCACCAGCAACCAGAGGCACAAGCAGGGACCCTTCAGAGGATCCCAGCCCAGCCTTGAGTTGCTCTAGATGATGCTTCCCCAAAGGAGCTGTCCTGCAAGACCTGCCTATCCTGCAGATTCCTAAGAGAAAACTTGCTGCCGTGGGGCGGCTTTCATTGTACCTGGGTGATGTTCAAATCAGGCCATGGGTTTCATAGCAAACTGCAACACATCCACTTTATTATGGCACCAGACTATTATCACTAAGCTGTTTATATACATACACTCCACACTTTGTATCGGCCACCTCTGTGTGACTCTGTCCTGACATTTAGAACAACCCTCCTGATGGGCAGTGTCCCAGAAGGTCCAAACCTGAGCAGCAGCTACCAGAAGCACACCTGGGCTGTCCCCAGCCTGGGTGAGGTGGGTAGCAGAGACCCTGAGAATCGGCAGTGACGGGAGCTTAATGCTCCTGCCTTGTCTTAGCGTCAGCATCCTGTCTAGGAGTCTCCAGAAGCTGTCATCTGCTGGCATTGGAGGCCTTTCCTTCTGATGACTACAGTGACAGGTCCGTCAGGCAATGCCTTGATGACATTCCAAGCTTCAAACCGAGAAAGACCTTGCACGGCAGTGCCAGCGAGCTGCAAGATTTCATCTCCTGGCTGGACTGTTTCACTCTGTTCAGTCCCTACAAAGGAGAAGATGACAGGTGATCCTGGGTTTCACAGGCAACAGAAAGAATAAAAGGTGCTTTCCGAGGAACCAGGACAGCTCAGACGTGGATTGCCACCCACCTCTGGGAGCTTGTCAGTGGTTCTAAAGTGAGCTGTTTCACAGCGTGGTAGCTCAGAGCTTGAACACCGGACTCTGCTCTGTTTTCAAGTGAAGAGATGGCAGTCAGCCCCAAGCCAGAGCCCAGGTAGAGACTTCCACAATTTCTAGAGAGCCCCTGGGGCTCTGGGTCCTTCCTAACAACCCCTATCTATCCTATTTTGTATTGACTCCCTTCTTCTGGTAATATTACCAGCCATGGTCGGAACGGGTGTGAGCTGGTGAAACATTCCTGAAGCGATCTTCAAAGGGCTGTTGGCTTGGTTGGCTTGGGAAGAGCTCTGTGTCTACTCAGAAAGACATACCCCTGCATGGCACCCACTCAGTCAAAGATGCATACAGAAACCATGACATCTTTTACTGCTTATACCGAAGGGAAGCCTCCCATTCATCTGACACCACGGCCTTTACCAACAGTGAGTAAGAATATAGAATAGTAGTGAAAATACAGTGAGGGATATTGAGCAAGCCCAACAGGCTTGTGCAGGTGCTCTGCACTCCTGGCAGCATCCCCGGGGGGTACACACCCATAGATTCCCTTTATACAGGGGTGGAAACCAAAGATGGAGAACCTCACTCAGAGCTTGAAAGTGGCTCAGTTTTAGGATCTAGGCTTGAACTCTGACCTTCAGGCTCTAGCATCCACATCCCATAGTACCACACCTGCCCATGACTGGAAGCTTATTCCCATGTGTACACATGAGCCCAGAATAGTGAAGTGACTTGCCCAAGATCATGCCACTGTACATGGTGAAATTAGCATTAGAACCCAGGTCTCCCAGGTTTGGTTTCCTCGAAAGCTAAAAGCATCTTTCCCAGAACTGCAGTTAACATGGAAACTTGGGTTTAATTACTGTGCATGACTCAGTCTACCCACTTGGTTTCCACAATGCTGTAGAACTTAAAATCTGCTAGCTATAAAGGCTCATAAGGACAGATAATAGGGATTGGATGCCTTTGGGATCCCAGTTCTAAAAGCTCCCAGACATACACTCATACTTTTTACATCTTCTTGTGGATAAGGAACCTCTAGGGTGGTAAAGAATGGTCACCTGGTGAGTTACAGACAGGGCTGGACTACACCCAGAGCCTGGCATCTGACCAATGTTTTTTCCTCCACATCCCTTGTTCCCTTAGGCTTCCACCTAAGAAGTGACAAGGAGTTGCGGATAGATTTGGATGGTAGCGACAAGGTGTTCACAATTTTCTCAGGAAAATCCATATCCAGCTGATCCACATGTCAGATTGCCTGGCAGCCCAATTCATAATGAATAAGACATCCAGTGAAAAATGAACACAAGAATCAATGAATCCAGGACTAGAGTAAAGCTAGCTAGGCTGTGAGACAAGTGCCAGCCTCTGGCTTTACTCAAAATGCTCCCATCTGGGGTTGGAGAGATGGCTCAGTGGTAAGAGCACTTGACTGCTCTTCCAGAGGTCCTGAGTTCAATTCCCAGCAACCACATGGTGGCTCACAATCATTTGTAATGGGATCAGATTCCTTCTTCTGGTGTGGATGGAGACAGAGCACTCATATACATAAAATACGTGAATAAATATGTCTTTTAAAAAATGTTGGCATCTTATGCATCATGGATTGTTTGGCTGGTTGGTTGGAGACAGACTCACATAACCCAGGCTGACCTTTTAGTCGCTATGTCGCTAAGAATGACCTTGAATTCCTGAGTATCTTGCCTTCACCTCCATGCTATCACAGCTGTTTACTTTTAAGGTTAACATTTGTTTCTAAATACATTGCACAGAAATAGTATTGATCTTTCTCAATGCATCTTTTGGTGCCCCTCAACTCTGTGCCTTAAGCCAGAGCCTTACTTGCCTCTTTCTATCCTTGGTCCTGCCAAGCTGAGCAAAGCCTGTTGTGGGATATTTGTATACTGTGTGAACAGGCAATAGCTAGGCAGGAGGTATAGGCGGGACTTCTGGGCAGAGCGAGGAAATAGGAGGAAATAATCGAGGCACAGGGGAGATACCAGGAGACACAGAGAGGAAACAGAGATGCAAGATAGAAGAGCGTAAGCTGGGCAGTGGTAGCGCATGCCTTTAATCCCAGCACTTGGAAGGCAGAGGCAGGAGGATCTCTGTGAGTTCGAGGCCAGCCTGGTCTCCAGAGCGACAGGCAGGAAAGGCACCAAAGCTACACAGAGAAACCCTGTCTCGAAAAACCAAGAAAAAAAAAAAAGATGGAAGAGCGGTAATGCCACGTGACAGAACACAGATTAATATAAATGGGTTAATTTAAGTTGTAAGGGCTGGTTAGGAACAAGCCTAAGCTATAGGCTGAGCTTTCATAATTAATAGTAAGTCTCTGTGTCATTATTTGGGAGTTGGCTGGTGGGACAGAAAAAAGACTCATTACACAAGCCCAGGGCTCAGTCACGTGAGAGGACCCAGCAAAAAGAGAAGTAAGGGCATGGCTGAGCAAGGGCACTAGGCCAGAAAAGCAGAACTGAGCACATAGGGGTCAACACGTGACTCAAAGGGCGTGGGAACCACGGTGGCCTAGAGGGGTCTCCGGAGTTTGGGGTTTGAGGTGCCTCCTGCATGCCCACAACTGGAGAAGAGGTAGAGGGAAAAGGGACCCACCTTTGAAAATCCTGTTGATGGTGAGGGGCTTGTCTCCATGAAGGGAGCCCTTTCCTCCCTCCAGGCTGAAGCCCAACCCTGCAGAGGTCTTCTCCAGAGTCACTGTGCAGACAGTGGTCTCCACTGCAGGGGAAAGCACATGGGTGTGATCAGTGATCTGCTCTTCTCCCAGGCCCAGCTGCCCAGGCTGATGCCACTGTTTAATCACACACACACACACACACACACACACACACACACACACACACACACACACACACACATGGAAACACAGACTCACATCCCTGCAGAACACCAGGCAAGCTGGGAAGGTGTGTAGGGGCCACACATTCCCACATAGTGCCACCAAGGATAGATCTAACTGGCCAAAGGCAGTCAGTATGTGGCTCACAAGGGGCCTTTCCCCACACCAGTCCCCATCCCACTGCACTGGGAACACTTACTAGATTCCGTAGAAATGTCGCTGGCTGCTGAAGCTGATGCTGCAGAGTCAGTAGAGGAGTTCAAGTCGTGAGTGGCCTCCACAGTCGCTCTCCTGGTGACAATGACAGCTTGCCTTGGGTCCCGAGCTTGCCGGAGGATAGCCAGGGCATCATTGTGGGTGGCCCCCTTGAGAGATTTGCCATTGATGGAAAGGACCTCGTTGCCTTTTTGAATTGTGCCTTCCTGGGAAGCCAGGCCATTTGGAAATACTCTGTGAACCTAAAGAAGCCAAAGGAATCAGAACCCACACACCACCCAAATCAGATCCCCATTTATGCTGACAGAGGACAAGTCAAAGGAATCAGAACCCACACACCACCCAAATCAGATCCCCGTTTGTGCTGACAGAGGACAAGCCAGGTATCCAACCAACCCCAGAGGAGTTTAGGGCAAAGACAACATTGGCTGTATCTCAGAGCAGAGCCACAGGTCCGGGCCAGCTTCTAGTCGAGGCAGAAACCACCAAAGGTGATGGCCAGAGAGTCCCCAGCACTCTTCCCACACGATACCCTTGACTGATCACTCCAGCCCCGTCCACTCCCAGAGAACGTCTTCTGCCTTATCTACCCCAGATCACATTTCTAAGAATGCTTTCCTGGCAAAAACCGAGTCTATGGCTTATGGGGGGGTGGGGTATTTATAAGAACAGGTTTCTAAGATCAAAGAAATTTGGAGACACCAGGTTAAACAAAATCTCCCAAAATGTTCGTTGTTTAAAGATCCCAGCAACCCTCCGATGCCAGTTTACATCTCAGTTCTCTGAGTAAGCAATGTAATAACATGGTAACTCTCTAAACACATTTTAGGGGAGCTTATCCCTTCTGGAGATACACTCGGGTCCCATTTCTACAGGAAGTACTTGAGGGGCACTATCCTAGGCTGCCTAGACATCGTCATTCTTTAGCTGGCCCCTTTCCTCTTTCTGCGTGATATGCAGGAAAAAAATAAAAACCTATCTTATGGCCAGAAAGAAAGACAGCTCAGTGGGTAAAGGTCCTTTCCACCACACTCAGAGGCCTGTGTTTGAGCCCCAGATCCCATGCCATACAGCCTGGATCATGAAGTTAGGGGGTCTGAGAATATCTGAGTTGGCAACTGGTGACTTGAACTTATGGGTGAAGACATGCAGGTCAGATCAACAAGACCAGGATTGACTGCGGGTCCACAGGGAAAGATGCCTAGAATGCAGACCTGCTGCTCTCCCCATGCTGTTCCAGACTTTAGGTCCCACAAAACTGGAGGCTGGACACAGGCTCTGCAGCCTGGGTGAACACTGTGGTGTGTGTGGCTGTGCACAGCACAGGAATCACCCCACCCTTCGGCTGGATCCCACTGAGCTCAGCCACCCAACATGTCAACTTCACAACTGTTCACTTGAACATTCGCCTTCCACAAGTGGATGAAAGCAGGGTGGTCCCTTCCTTTGCAAGGATTTGCCTTCCATGGGTTCCTCTTTATATAGTATGGAAAAGTCCACTGTCTCAGTCCAGAAATTTTTTAAAATGCTCTGTGGCTGTAAATGGTACCTATCTAAATCCTAGTGACCATCACAATCTACATTTCCAAAGGAAATTATGTGATAAAGTTGGCCCCAATTCATGTGTGCATATGCACACACACGTGTGTATGCACATTTGTATGTGTCTGCAGCAGCGTATGCAGACATGTAGAGACCACAGGACAACCTCAGCTGTCACACCTTAGGCATCATTCCCTTTGTTTTTTTTAAGACAGGGTCTCTCAGTAGCCTGGAATTCACTGAGTAGCCTAGACTGGCTGAGCAGCTGGGAATCTGCCTGTCTTGGCTTCCCCGGCTCTGGAATTAGAAATGCACCTCTGTTCCCACCTTTCCTTTAACATGAGTTCTGGGAATCAAGCCAAACTTCCCATGCTTGCAAGGCAAGTGGTTTGTTGACTGAGATGTCTCCCTGATTCTGGTCTCCATTTTTAATGTATCCTCCACATATTTTCAAAAATATAAGTATTAGGGCTTTAAACCGTGCAGACTTTTCATTCAGATGTTCTGGTGTAGAACATGTGCATGCATGCATACACATGTGTGCATGTATGTACATATACTTACACATATACACAGTATACTTTTATGCTCCATGTGTATTTAGTGTTTGTTTTGGTGTACTGGGGCTGTTTAGGGTGCACAGAGACCTTCTTCATTGAAAGGGATATAATGTCAAAGAGTTAAATCTGCATCAGATAGGAGCCCACACTGTGCCTCTTGAAAAGAACGGTCCCAGTGACTTTCCTTTAAAACCCCTGTTCTTACCCTGCCCAGTGGCCTGGTGTTTTCCAGCACAAGACCCCTTCCAGGCAAGTCTTCTCACCCCCAGCAACCCACTCTGGTTTTGGCATGCTGATTCCTGGGCCACTCACCGTGATCACCTTGTTTTCCAGATCTGCCCCTCCTGCCAAGCTGAACCCAAGGCCAGCACCTTCTTCCTTGTGTAAGATGGTGACGTGAATGCTGTCTAATTGCTGTGGATGAAAATACATACATTCACAAACACTGTACTGCCGCAGTGTGAACAATTTAACACATGCTTCAGCACCATGCTGGTTTGTTTTATTAAACACCAGCTGGGCCAGGACTGCCACTTCCTCAGACTTCAGTTTCATCCCACAGAAATTACAGGAAGCTGAGGAGGGGAAGCAAATGTATGTGAAGCAGCAAGCCCAGCCTTTTTACTCTCCTACCCATCCACACCCAACTCCCACAGACTGGCTGCACATCGCTAAGTCAGCTAGAGATCTGTCTAGGCTGGAAGATGCTGCTTTACCGTGACATTGTGGGACAAGGGCAGGTGGTAGGATTTGGGTCAGACTCTCAGAGGCCAGTGCTGGTTCACAATTGCTAGCTACTCCTTCTCCCACAGGCATAGCAGCAGTAAGGGGCCCAGCTGACATCATGCTCCATCGTATGTGCATGTACATATATGTACCCACACAGGCACAAACAGAAACTCCCAGTCAGGAGCCAAGACAGCCTTATGGCACTATCCAAAAGCAGGGAATCCCATTCTAGTCTAGAGCGGGAACCTGGCACTCCAGTGCCCACAAGAGCCACAAAGGTGACAGACATGGCCACAGAGGGAGAGCCAATCACATCTAACTCGAAGGAAGGCAGATCCAGTGCTATTGGCTTATTCCCTTTAAACAAAACAGTCAGCAATCTCAGGACTTACGACCTCTGGAATATGATAACTTTAAAATATCAAGTAAAATTTAGTTTCAAGGCCATGGTTCCTGGGCCACTAGTTTGTACATGGTACTAGGAAAGAAAAACCTGGCAAAGCAGTCCCTTGGTCATGGGCTCCCGGAGCCCCTGACTTGCAGGTTTTCTGCCATCTTTTAGTGGGGAGTCCCCAGGACAGAGGAGTAACCTAAGCGTAAAAGCCCTGTTGACCCACACTGTCGCACACCTTTGGGATTATTTGCAGGCTTTATTTCTTGGTCCTGTGGGTGCCTGCCATGCTAGGAAAAAAAAATAATGTCTTCTGCTAACACTTAGATAGTCAGATCTGAACTTGAAGTTTTACTTCCAGCATATTATTTGCATTAAACCAGGCTCCGGGGACAGGTGGCTCATGCAGGCTACGAGTGATTGGTGAGAACCACAGAGGAGAAACCACGGCCCAGAGGCATCTCGGAACCACCAGTCTTAACTGCACCCTTGACCTCAGAAGGGCAGCTATGACTCTTCCAATAGCAAAGGAGAGTCCTTCCTTCCCAATCTGCACGATCTCGGTGCAGGGGTGGGTATGGGCCCTCACAAGCTTGCAGAGAGTGAGAGCCATGAGCCCCGCTCCTGACTGCTGGCTCCAGCTCCGGCTGGGCCACTTCCTCTCTACACACCATCGACTGTGTTCAGCACCTACGGGGGAGGGGGAAGCGGGGGCTTTCAGAATGACGTGGCTAGGCACGGAGGCCCTCCTGAGCTCACCTCGATGTGTGCAGCGGAAACAATGAAAGCCTCAAGGCAAGAGCTTACCTCACCTATGCTGTTTCCTGCTGGCAGTGCTATGCCATGACGCTTCTCTCTGGACTCTGATGCCAGGTCAGCAGCCCATGGCATGTTGGCACAGCACTGGACTTGAGCTTAGAGACAGAGCACCCTGGTTCTGTGATCACGAACCTCCCTTCTCATTCATAAAATGGTAAAAAGATGCCAGGACAAGGGATCTGGTCACATTTCCCCTCCACCTCCAAACACACACACACACACACACACACACACACACACACGCACGCACGCACGCACGCATGCACGCGCGCACACACACACTTCCCATCCCAGCTAAGGTCAGGTCTTGACACTTGCTTGTGTCTTGTGTCAGGTGACATGTTGCCCCTCTAACACAGACAGGACAAAACCTGGACCTGATGCCAGCACCATGACAAGCCTTGACCTTCTTTAGCTACTTCCCCCCGGGCCCAGCTGAGGTGACCACAACAGCCCACAGGGAGTTCTTGTCAATGCAGATGTACACACAGGAAACCCACCTTCAATGTCGCCTCGTCTAGAACTCTCACTTCCTCGATGAGCTTTTCCAGTTCTTCTGAGCTCAGCAGAGAGATGACTGACTGGCCTGGCTGAGAAGAACCGTGGTCCCTGTCCTCAGTTTCCCCAGGGTTGGCGAGGCCTTCTGAATATTCTCTGAGCTCTGAAAGGCTTTCACAAACAGAGATAACACAGTGTGGTTCTTGAACGACTCCATCCTGCAAGGGGCTCAGTGCTTTGGGAACTCTATTATTTGATGTAACATATCCTTTCTCAGCAGCATAAACAATAAATAAATCACAGCTGATCCAAGAGGGATAGACCCAGGCCTGCAGGAGAAGGCCTCAGATCCCCCTACTAAGCCACACATCTGTGAAGCAGATCTCATCCACCCCCAAGTTCCAGCTAAAGAGGGAAGCAGAGTGCACAGGGCAGGACTCTGCTCATGGCCAGAGTAAGGTCCGGAGGGAAACAGGACTAAATGTCCATACTCCCTGTCCAGGTCCTGGGCCCAAGTGAAAAGCAAAATGGATCCTTGTGGGAGAGCATCTCCTGGCCTCACCCGCAGCTCCTTAAGTTGAGAGTGGACCTTTCAGTATGCATCAGCCTTATGTGTGTTTGTGGGCAGTTTACTAGGGGTCTGGTCGGTCCCCCCACTTCCCATCCCAGCTGAGGTCAGGTGTGTGTAAACTACTCCTTAATGTGGAGGACAGAGCTACAGTGCACGTCTGTACACACACGGACATGAGGTGAGATGATTTTTTGACTGGTGTAACTGAGAAACGTTTAACTGCTATATAACGTAAAAAAAAAAAAAAAAAAAAAAAAAAAGGGATGGGGACAGTGGAGAGGAAGCAGGGTGCGCACACTCACTTGAGGGAGAACCCTGTGTCCGAGGCAGCGACTTCACCAAGACCTTCTGTAGCTGTGTTGTTGTTGGGAGGCGGCTTTGGAGAAACCCTTTCCCTGGGGACACAGGTGATCTGGCCACAGGAGACTGAAGACGGAAGGCACAGCAGGGATTTCATGACAGCTGACGATAACTGGCTACTGATGGAGTAAAGCTTACTGGCCTTTTCATCCAGCAGCTTGGTCTCGCAGGACTGGGTCCGGGTCAGGGGGAAGCTCCGGGCCCGCTGACTTGGCATCTTGAGGCCTGGGCCTTGAGTGTCCTCAGTCTGTGTCCTCAGAAGTCTCAGGAGAGGGTCTGGGGAGAGAGCTTTTGGGCTGGGTCGCTGACCTGGGGGCGGGGACTCAGACATATCTGGGTCCCTGACCTCCGAGGTGTTAGGAAGGCCTGTGGCTATGGGCTCTATTTCCACCTGCCTGTGCTTAACAGAGACTGTAGCCCCTCGCCCCAGGAGACCAGAAAACGGTCCTCCATCTTGCTTTCCTGGAAGTTTGGTAGTCTCCCCAGAGCTGGGCTGCAGGCTCAGTCTCTGGACTCCTCTCTCTGGCAGTTGTGAGGAGCCAAAGTTTTCAAAGGAGCTGATTCTCTGCCTGATGGAGGAGGAGGAGGAGGCCTGTGAGTGTGGCCCCGATGGCTCCCTGGAAACAGGTGCTGGCTGAGTGGCTGAGGCTACTTCTGAGAGTCTTCTGGGGTCTGGGACACGATTTCTCAGACCTTTCAAGCTCTGACGAAACCAGGCTGGCTTGGGGGCCACTGGGGGCCCCTTCTTCACAGCGCAGCCATCTGCTGGCTTGTGAACTCTGGGAGCACCATTGGCAGCGTCCACTTTTGACAGGACCCCCTCTGGGTGGCCCTGTGTCCCATCCTCTTCACCCAGGCTGGCGTTGGGCTGTAGTGGCATGTGGCTGTGGTTCTCACTCATGATAGGGCTAAATAAGTTTTTGATGCAGTCGGAAATTCTAACCCAAGGGTCTTCAGTGGTGGTATCAAGGCTATAGTCCATCCGTGCCTGCCTCTTCAGCAGCGGGTGTTTTCCTGGTGACGCTGGCGGGCAGAAACAGGGCCAGACCTGAGCATGACACCTCATTGGGGATTTTCTTTCTAAATTCAAGTTACACTGTTGAAGGGCTCTGGAGCAGAAACAATGGACACGCTGGGGACCAGCTCCAAGGGCTGCCACCTAACTGGGGTGCCAGCAGGCAGAACTGAAGAACCGGAGGAGAGACCCTTCTACCAAGTAGATGTGTTCTCGGGAAATAATCTGCTCTGTCGTTTGACAAGAGAGGACTCTAGATGGATGAGGGGCCAGGGCTGTCAGAGTCAGGCCAGACCCCAGGTTACCTCACCGCCCACTCAAATGTCCTCTCCACGGTCTAAAGCAGTCACACAGGAAACTTATGAGAAGTGTGAAGTGAGAGCAATTCTTGTGCCCCGTAAACTTTCACTCCACACGTCTCATGTTGGTCCACATAATTGATTTGGACTCTCCATGTCATTCAAAAACAAGAAGAATGAGTGTGCCTACCAGTGGGGTGTGGACAGCTTGCTGAGGCTCTCTCATTTCGAAGGCATATTGCATACCCACGTGCCCACCTGAAGCCATGAAGTCATGTGAGTGTGATACTCTGCCCACACGCAGGTCATTGACCAGCTTGCTTGGGAAATGGGTTTTTCTCAGTCAAAAGAACTGATGAAACTGTTGCAGGTGGAGAAAAGCTATGTGTCACTGATTTTTGAATTGTGGAATCTGAAGGGTCCCTTCCTCAGTTCTGAGGTGGTGCATCTGGGCTATAGTCTGGGCATTCGGGATGTGGAAAGCCCCACAAGATGTTTCACTGTATCATCCACTTTATGCCCACGATGTCCTCAGGCTGCTGTGTCCAAGGGGCAGCATGGCAGAAGCTTTCTCAGAATGAGATAACATTAAAGTGACATCTACCTGCGTGGGCAGGGGAGACTCTGCACTTGACTCCCTTCCCTAGGGGAAGGTTGGCATCAAGAGGAATGCCACTGCCAGTCTTCTGTGTTTCCCATGCCTCACCCTCTCTGCGGAAGACTAGGCCTCTTGGGGTGCATGTTCCAGGGAGAGTCCTCATTTGAGGATGCACCCTCGTTTGAGGAACACTGTTTCCTCCCATCTCTTACCACAGTGCCCAGCCGAGTCCTGAACTCTGATGACACCAAAGAAGAGCCATGCGTGATCGTGAAGGCCTGTGCGGGTACTAGAGACTCCAGGACTTTAGCAAGTAAGTCTGGCCCTTAGGCTGTTACTGCATTTATAAATTGTTCAGCTATAAGGGCTGGGATGGTAAGAATTAGGAGTCCAAAGTTCTACAGGGAAGTCCTCTGCAAGCTAGGGTGTGTCCTCAATTAGGATGACCAAGAGAAGGGAGGGTAGGGAGGTGGAGTCTCCCTGGTGGGGCACCTCTCTGGGTGAGATCATTTCACTCATATTGTCCTTTACGCTCCAGAGGCCTTCATGTGCTTAGAGAATATGGTTTGTAGCCTCCCTATTTACTTACTCCTCTGCCACACTGGGAGCTCCTCGGGACAGGAAACCATCTGGAGCATCCTTTCCTCCCTCACCCGTGGCACCAAACACAGCTGCACACACCTACCATTCACTGTATGCTACCGTACACCTACTGTATGCTAGCTGCAGTGAGTCACATATCGGGATTCCGTGTGGTCTTTAATACTTGCTGACCAGTGAAAGAGCCCACAAAGGCAAAGGAAATTGCCCAGAATCACAGTTAATGAAGGGTGAGCCCAGGATCCTCTGTTCTTTCTAGTAAGCCAATAAATACTCGGGCTACGGCCTTGTATTGGCAGGTGTACCATTTGGACTTCCCGTGGCTATCCACCTCCTGGATGTGGTGGCCATCAGCAAGTACTGCTCACGCTTTTCCCACGATGCGTGCTCAGATTTGAGCACAAACGAATCAAGTATGCTGTCTTGCTGACACCCATACAATGCAGCTGCTCGGGGTACCTGGGTTAGCTATAATCGTTGGACATCTTTCCGTGTAGACCCCTCAAGAACGGCCTGCATCCACACCATCACCTCCCTGGAATCGCCGCTTCAACCGGGAAGCTTATCTCTCCGAAGAGCGCTTCCCCTGTCCTCCTGCCCCAACACCCCGGAAGCCTCCCCGTCCATCAACCCGGGCCATTGGCTGTGTCCAAAGCTGTGCCCATGCAAGGCACTGATCTCAGACCAGACTCCAGCTCCTACTTGATCTGTGGCACTTTCTCCAGAAAGGCCTTCCTTCTGGAAGATCCCCACAGCAGCTCACCTGGACTGGCACTCCTCCTTGGCTCTCCCTCTGTGGAGGACGAAGTCAGCGTGATGACTGCAGGTCCTGGGCAGCAGGCAGCGGTGCAAGGGCTTTTCCCTGCAGTGTCTTCCTGTGGCAGCAGAGGCAGCAGCTCTCTGGTTTCCTGTGGTGTAAACAGGAAGCCAGAGTGTGTCAAAACGGTAGTCTCCAGCTGTGAGAAGGCAAGGCACTCTTTGGTTAGGACTTGAACATGAATATTGAGACACTTCTAGAGGTGTCCCCACATGACTCCCCCAGCAGCCATGGGGAAAGGTTCCTTCCCCCCACACACACACACTGGGCTGTTGCTGCTGCACAGTTAACCCCTCTTAGATGCTCCGGGTATCCCTAGCCTTCCGACAACCTGCTGTGCCCGATGTGGGCGTGCATGATAGACATGGGAAGTTATTGGCTGTCTGTGATGGACACAAGAGGTGGGGATAAGAAAAATGCTGGCACTACTTTGCTTACAACAGAATGTTGGTCAACTACCTAACCCAGGAAGGTCCAGGCAGGGGCCAAAGAAACCTCCCTAAGACCACTCAAGAGAAAAACATGTCAGTTGCATCCCTCATTGGTTTTAAGTTTTAAAAATGACATTGTTTATTTGTTTATTTATTGTGTTCATGGCACACACATGAAGATCAGAAGACAATGTATGGGAATCACTTCTCTCCTATCATGTGGGTCCTGAGGACGAACTCAGGTCATCAGGCTTGGTGACAAGCACCTTTACCCACTGGGCCTTCTTGCCAGTTCCAACTTTGTTTTCTTTTGTTTGAGGCAAGGTCTTACATATCCTAAGCTAGCCTTGAGCTCTCTGTGTAGTCAAGGATGACCCAATGCTCCTGTACCCATGCCCCAAGTGCATGGACTCAAGGCATGCACCACCACACTGGTTGTATATGGTGTTGGAGGTCAAACCCAGGCTTATGAGGAAAGCACTCTATCAACTGAACTCCACACCGAGATTCCCAGGGTAATTAGTACTTGGTCAGCACCATGTTCTGGCTCCCCTCCACAGCACTTAGGATGAGTGACACCACCAAGCTATTGCAGAATGTTTTCTCCATGGAGAGGGCTGCTGCCTCGGGATCCTCCTTAAAACAACCTTGGGAGGAGCTGGACCAGGTACCAAGTAGCCATCTACTAGTTAGGTAGAGCTACCATAAAGCCTGCGTGAGATTCAGGGTCCAGAGGCAGCAGCCGAGGGCACGTTGGATCTCAGCAGCACAGAAGGCTTGCTAGGGAAATGTTTTACAACTACTTCTGGAACAAAACTGAGACTTTTCCAGGTGACCAAGCATGGTAGCAAGCACAGTGCCCTCTAGAAGAAAAGGCAATGCCAGGACCCATCTCAATGATGCTTCTGACACAGGTTTGTACAGAAGAGAAACAGTTTTCTGTGCTGGGGTGGCTCCCAAGTCCTGTTCATTTGGGACTCAGGTCACCATGGGCCAGGTGACAAGGCTATAGGCCTTCTTCCAGAGGAAGGATGGCGGCAGGGGCACCTGCCTCATGCCTCAGTTAGGATTGAAAAAAGACATGTCAAATGCCCAGGCTCTCAGACTTAGCGTCTATGCTGTCCACAAACATTCTTTGGGAAACAGTTGGAAACAATTGGAACTGGAACAATTGGAAAGTGGTCACAGTCATTGGCCAGCCCAAGGTCCCTACTATAGGGTGGAGACTTAAGACAGTGTTCTGAATTACTGAGGGTCAGAGCACACAAGGAGGCCCTCCTGAACTAGTTCCATTAGCACTTAACAGTAAGCCAGTAATAACATCCGGTCTTCTCCAAGATGTTCGCCACATAGGAAAACACACTGCACACTGTTAGGGGCTCTGTGAGGTGACAGACATCTATATCCACAGACTGTTGGGTGCTTTTACAGACAGACATAGCCAATGCCTGCAAGTCATCTTGGAAAAGACTCTGCTGTATATCTGTGGTGGTTTGAATGAGAATGGCCCCCACAGGCTCTATATTTGAATGCTTGGTCCCCAGTTGGTGGAACTGTCTGGGCAGGATTAGGAGGTGTGGCCTTGTTGGTGGGGTGTGTCACTGGGGGTGGGCTTTGAGGTCTCAAAAGTCTATACCATTTTAGTTCTCTCTCTCTCTCTCTCTCTCTCTCTCCCTCCCTCCCTCCCTCTCTCTCTTTCTCTTCCATTATAGTCTCAACATGTATGCGCTCAGCTACTGCTCAGGTACCAGGCCTCCATGGTCATGAACTTATGGTCATGACCTCTAACCTCTGGCACCATAAGGCTAATACATTCTTCTATAAGCTACCTTGGTCATGGTATCTCTTCACAACAATAGAAAAGTAACTAAGACAAAGGCTGTATGTCTTACTTTCCTTTTTGAAAATTTCTTATTTAAAAAAAAACCTTACAAATAAATAAAAATTTCTCACACCAAAATTAACCAGACCCAAAGTCTATACAATTTTATGAACTTATATACAGTTAGAATTGGACTTTGAAATGGAAGTTGTGAAGCTTCACATTTAATTTTACACTTTCAGTATCATATATATTTTCTGTACTTATCTGCCACCAAAGGCAGAAAAAATGTCTATGATCCAATGATCACTGGAAAAATAATTATCTTTCCATCCTCCTTCACAACTCCTTTCCATCACCTGCACTCAGTCCTTTCTCAGGCCCTTGGGTCCACGTTTTCTTGTTCTTTCTTCATGTTAGACTGCACCCATGTGTACATTTGTTTACATGTACACACATATTATTGGCTAGATACCATTTATTCTTAGATGAACACCTGGTTTATTTCTGAGACTGTATGACTTCACTTAATACTATACATTCTAAGCCCATCAATTTTTCTGAAAAATAATTTCCTGAAATTTTTAATTTAATTTTTCTTTAGAGTTGAGAAGTATGCCATTTTATGTATATCCATTTGTCCTCTCTCTCTCTCTCTCCTCCTTACTTCCTTCCTTCCTTCCTTCCTCCCTCCCTCCCTCCCTCCCTCCCTCCCTTCCTTCCTTTCCTGTGTGTGTACATACATACACGTAAGTATACACACAAGTAGGTACTTATATGTATATGTGCTAGTGCCTGTGTGTATATGGGTGTGGAGGCCAGAGGGACAACTTCAGGTGTCTTCAGGAGCTGTCTGTGTGTTTTTTGAGAAAGTCTCTCTCTGGTCTGGAGTGCCCCAAATAGGCTAGACTGACTGGCAGTGAGCATCAGAGATCTGCCTGCCTCTGCCTCCCCGAGCGGACTTGCTGCTGCTGTTTTTGACATGGGTTCTGGGACTTTGCTCAGGCCCTTATGCTTCACTGAAGGCCTTTTATCAATGAGCTGTTTCCTAGACCTCCATGTTTTACCTTTTAATCAACACTTCTGATGTTGCATTCTCTCTGGAAGTCTTTAAAATTAATCCTAAAATTATTTTGACTTCTAAACAAAATTTTCTCAGGCAAATGTTTTCTGGCTCAGCACTTTGTGAATGAGAGGGAGGGGAGGAAAGAAGACAAGAGGGTGAGAGACAGGGATTCAGCAAAGAAAACAAAGTAGTTTTCTTCAGTGTGAGTGGTATTTTGAGACAGTGTGGGTGCAGTGCCCACAGATGCCAGAAGGGGGCATCAGATCCCCGAGAATCCCCGAGTTGCAGGCAATTATTAGCTACCATGTAGGTGCTGGGAATGGTGTATGGATCCTTTAGAAAAGCAGCTCTTGTGTCATCTCTCCAGCCCCATGGGAAATACCTTGAAGGCCCTTTTGGTAGCGGAAACTGGGTTGCCTTAAGTTACATTAAATGGGAAACATGCATAGACTGTCATACATATCGGCTTGAGAAGGGTCTTAGGACCCTAGAGAGAAAAAGATGACAAGAAATAGGAGATGAATGTAGGAGGAAAAGAAGAAGAAGAGAGAGGGATGAAATGGAGAGAGGGTAAGAGGGGTTGAACATGGAACCACAGGCAATAAGATCCATTCGGAAAGGCGCAGGAGTGGCCAAGGGTGTGGTTGTTAAGAATGGTGCATAAAGTCAAGTTGCTTCCTGTTTTCTGCCAGCCTAGGATCCTATCTTTGTGATGTTTCTTCACAACAATGCTCTGTTGGTTGTGTGAATAAGTCACAGAAGGGTCTGCTGGCCGTGGGAGATGTCCAGAGAGGACAGAAAAAGCAGCCACAGAATGGCTTTTGTGTTACGAGGGACCGTGTTGCTGGTGAGGACAGGGAAGGAAGCCAAAGGCAGGGTAGGGCGAATTGCTCAAGATGTGGGATGCTGAATCTGAAGAAGCAGTGTGTGTGTGTGTGTGTGTGTGTGTGTGTGCGCGCGCACACACGAGAGCTCACGCACGCGTGTTTATATGTGTCTATGTGCTGTCTTTAACACCTTGGCTCCTTGCCTGCCCTTCCCTGCAGAAAACCTGCTTCCTCCCACAGCTGCCTAACTTGGCAATGCTCCAGGCCCTACATGGGGCCCCACCCAATCAGGCAGCCCAAGGCCGTCATCAGGGCAGGTGTTCTCCTTTCCTGCATCTGCAGGAGGAAAGCGAAACGTCTACCTTCTCACCTGCCTGTTTCTGATTTGCCTTCTAGATTCATTCTCCGAGTCAGAAGCAATGGCATATTTGCTGGAAGGGAGAGTCAGGGAAGCAGACCCCTGGGATAGCCCAGCCCTGGTTGCTAGTCCGCCCTCAAAGTCTGCACTTCCTGTTTGGTAACACGGCTCCTCCTTCCTTCACTGTGCCTTGGCCAGGGAACTCAAGACTTTCCTCCCCCAACCACCTCACCGAAGTTTGTCAATCTGCAGTTTGGCTTCTTCTAGGGGATTCCCAGAGGCCTTACTTTATATGCTACCCATAGCAAAGTGAACTTAGTAAGTTCCTTTTCTGGTAACGGGGACCCTCGCCCTCAGACCCTTGCAAGGACAAACTGAGACAATATGCATAAACATGTCTGGCCTAGTGCACTATGTTAAAAGTTTCAGCAGCCACCTTCCTGTCTACCTGCCTTCACTGAGGAGCGGGGCTGGAGGAAGAAGGTCTTGACAGGGTAGTGGGGAATACGTGGTGCTGTATACTGAAGGAGGATGTAATGCTCACAATAGCCGGTAGAGGGAGCCAGTCAAGGAAGCCCCAAGTAGCAGCTAAAGGACACCTAGACTTAGAGACTCTGGTTCCCCCATTCTCCCCACCTACAAGAGGCAAAGTTAAGAATGAGTAATGGGGCCAGTTTCTCATGGTATTCCCACAGGCAATTAGTTCTCCCTCTCTTTTAGTTATTTAGGTGACAACTTGTGGGTAAGCAGAGCACCTGAGATTCCCGGGCTCAGCCTCCCCATCGTGGAGTGACCCTGCTCCTGATCCACCACGGTGTGAGACCAATGGCCCATGCAGAGAGAACTCTGAATGTTAGTGCCAACAGCTAGCAGGCCTGGAACTTCCATGTGGGTCCTGCAAAGCTTCACGTGCCTCTCCACGGTGGGCCTAAAGAGCGCGTTTCTCTAGGCAACACTGCAACCTGCAGATACTTCTAGTGCTCAAGGGCAGCTGTGCACGATGCAGGGGACACACGTCCCACTACGCACACCCTCCTACCTGGCTGCATGTGGGCAAGGTGTGCCCGGAAGGGTCTGTGACCTTCTCTTCCAGTTTCTTCTGAGGCTCGCTGTCATTTTTAAAGTATTTTCTGGGTGGAGGCTTGGGTTTGGAGGATGTCGGCTTTCTCACCAAAATCTCAAAAGATTTCTTCAGTCTCAGTGGTGGGTGGCTGTCTCTTTCCAGGCTCTCAGGAAGGGGCGGGCTCTCCTGATGAGGCCTGGATGGGACCCCGGGACACGGCTCTTGCTCCTGCCCTGGGGGCAGGCTGGGGTTGTGTGTGCAGCCTTCCCTCTCAGAAGGTTGTGGCTCCGCACCTGCACTGCAGGGACTTCCCCCTGGTGACCCAGACATGTAGCTGCTGTCGCTGCTGGAGCGGACCATGATCTTCTGGGCCCTTCGATGTGGGGGTGCCGAGTGCTTCTCACGTTCCTTCTCCAAGGTGGGCCGCCCATGCCAGCTGCTCTCCAGCCTTTTGACACCTGCATGGCAAGCACAAGGACACACCCTAGCTAA
>CABHPQ010147803.1:0-66250 GCA_902168405.1 Peromyscus aztecus
GTCTCTCTCTCTCTCACACACACACACACACACACACACACACACACACACACACACACACAACTGTAGGTATTGTTTGACTTCTGGCAGTCAGGGTACCTGTCCCTCCAGAGCTGTAACACTTGCATTTACGAGGGTTTAAGATTTCTCAGTTTCACAGCTCACAATGGAGCAAAAGCAATCTACATTCAGGAGAAGCATTCCGTTTCTCCTGAGTTTTTCTCCACCCTAATAGGTTGATCCTCTCTTACCATGCCGAATGGTGGCTGTACAGATTAGGTATATTAAAAGCACCTTCGGGGCTGGGGCTAGAGTAGTTGACTGGCATGCATGAACTCCTGAGTTCCATCACATAAACCAGGCACAATGGCAGGTGCCTGAAATCTTAACACTAGAGAGGTAGAGTGACCAGGATTAGAAGTCCAAGGTGACCCTCTGCTAAGTAAAGAGTTCAGTGCAAACCTGGAATACATTGCCCACCCCCCTATCTCAAAAAGGGGGGTGGGCAATGATGATGGGGCTCAGTGGATAAAGAAACTGCTATCCTGGAGCAATAACCTGAGTGCAAATCCTCAGAATCCATATAGAAGCTGGAGCAGTAGCATGCATATCTGTAGTTCCATAGCTCCTGTGCTGAAGTGGGCAGCAGAGACAAGAAAATCCACCAAACTGGCAGGCCAGCTAGCCTGACTTCCACAGCAGGGACACTAGAGATGCTATCTCAGATAAAGTAGGAGGTGGGATGTTGTGGAATATTAATTTAATATGTGTTACAGTCATTTGTATTGTGGAATATTTGTTTAATGATGCAAAAATATGCTACACTTGTTTGATTAAATAAGCAACTAGCTGGCAGGAAATGGTAGGGAGGAACTAGGTGTAGCTAGGGCACTTAAGTGGGGACTGAGCAGAAGGACACCCTGTTTTGGGGGAGATGTGAGCTAGGAGAGAAGGTTAGCTAGTTGCTTGCTACTCAGCCTCTCTGAGGGAGCAGAATTTCACCTCAACCTTTGAATCCTGATTTCTACAGAAGGTTAGAGATCTAGATAAAGTTCCCTTTAGTGGCTGTGATAGAGCCAGTGCCTGAAGGAACAGAATTCCCGCCTGGTGTGGCTGAAACACTACTGGTAGCTGCAAAGTTACAATTGCTAATTAGGACAGCAGTTGCTTAAGGGGCAGCTACTGAATTTAATGAAAAACAGTGGAGACGGGTACCTGCGGTTATTCTTTAAATGTGGACACTGAAGGCATACCTGTAGGGGACTGGGGGGCTGCTCAGACACTTTCAACTTACAGGTTTATTGGACATAACCCACCAAAAATCAAGGATCATTTGTTTCATCATGGGAGTGGGAGTTTTAAAAACATATTAACCACATACAATCTTCACTGACTATGAACTTAACAGAAACAAACACAAGGTACAATGGAGAGACAACACAACAATGCACAGGCACCCTTTTCTCCTCCTCCGTACAGTGTGAAATGCTGGGAGCTGGTTTGATCCTGAAAGTTTCCTCTGAGCTCTGATGCTCCCTGAACCCACATCAACTCCTTCCCCAAGCCTCAGTCAAGTGAAGACCTTCATATGCAAATGCTTGGGCCCCTGCCAGCCCTCCAGTAGGTGTTTGGAGCATGTCAGATAGTTCTCTGGACACACAAGCAGGAGACAGAGGAAATTGACAAGCTTCTGAGAGCTTCTGTGGATTAAGACAATCTGCTCAGACAGTTTAAGCAAATTCAGTATGGTGAGCTGAGGGTACCAACAGCAAAAATACAATATGGAAATACAACTAGCATGTTACTGGATGGTGGAGTTCCCTTCTTGTGCATCACCATAAGAAAATAACTCAGAAGCTTAAGGACCATTTTATTACCATTTGAAAGAAAAACAGGGCAGGCAAGTTAAAACTCTCAGCAGCTTGGAAAAAGAATGAAAGGTAAGAAACAATCATGTCCTTTTGACTTTGGGTCCAAAAGAGCAATGGATAGAATCAGTGCAAGCATGCTCAGGACTTTGGATGGCATCCAGAGAACATATAGAAAGGGCAGCATGCCTTCAGGTTCAGGTTTCGTTAAATATATGCTTTGGGCAGCTTAGAAAGTTATGTCTCTGCCCAAGGCCAGAGGTAGAACTCAGATTCTATTCTTGTCCAGAAAGATAGCTTTCCCTTAACGAACCTCAAAATAACCCTGCTTTCTTCACACACTTTCATGTGGTATTTTAAATTTTGATTTGAGGGGCAATTATGCTTCCTTTTCTTGAAATTGGTGTTACCAGGGAAATGAGTGGTGGGGTCTAAAGCTGGCCCTCCATGAGGATAACAGGTAACAAATAAATTAAAACAGTACCCTCCTTAACAGCTGCATGGGAGACTCCTTTGCCTTTCTTTCTTTCCTTTTTTTTTTTTTTTTTTTTAGGTTCTGGAAGTTGTCAG
Source organism: Peromyscus aztecus (assembly GCA_902168405.1). Lineage (NCBI taxonomy): Eukaryota > Metazoa > Chordata > Mammalia > Rodentia > Cricetidae > Peromyscus > Peromyscus aztecus. Next base: position 2,439 of record CABHPQ010147803.1, read on the forward strand.
CAAACTGGCTTATTAGATACATCATTTATCCAAATCTCTATCATTGCAGATACTCCCTGTCTCTGTCTACTTCATTATAAGATTAGTGAGCAGTCTTTATGATCAATTTTATTGTAAAAGCTTGAAAAGTACATTTGGGAAGCACTTTAATCTACCTATCATTATGGCATACAGGAGCAGGGCAGGGACATGCCTCAGTCTAACAGGATCCTAGGCAGGCAGAAGGGCGTCTGTCTTCCAGCTTGCTTTCAGGCCTTTAACCCTTTGTTTTGGAAGGCTGCTCTTGCCGACATTCCTCCTGAGTGGAATCCAGCTGAAGACTCCTGAGGCATTTGTTGCCTTTCTCCTGGCTCCACCCAGGCCTCTGGGCTTCCTGCGTGGGTCCCTCTCAGGATGACCCCCAATGCTATGACCTCATAATTCACAGGACCTCAGGGCCCCTGGCTGGCCTCTGGCTGGCCTCTGGCTGGCCTCTGGCTAGCCTCTGGCTTCCTGTCTTTTCCTGGAGACCTCCATTTCGGGCCTGACTCTTCCCTTCTCAGATGGCAGGCAGCAGAAGGCCCGTAATAGACTGATCCCAATCCTCGTTGCCCACCTCTTCCACCTTCTCCACGCACCTTGGATTGTGTCTGCAGTCCCACCGTGCTGTGTCCCTGTGGGGTCCCGGACAGCACCATGAGTGGGTGTCCTCTTCTCCAGGCAGTGGTGGGGGACAATTATAGGCACAGCGACACTTCTGAGCCTCTGTCCTACCTGCTGGCGGTCCTGTACAGAGTCAGTTTTCAAGGATGATGAGAGAAAGGATTGAAGGGCTGGCACAACAGTTGTCCTCTTTCGGCACCTAGGGAAGGCGACAGGATGTGTGGGCGTGGGAAAAGGTGTCGCTCTTGGTCGCACTGCTTTGGTTTGCCTAATGACGTCACCCTGCTGGCGTGCCCGGCATTGCAGTAGGCCATAGGTTGCCATGGGTTCATTGAATAACCTATGGAGTAAAGATTTCCGGATGTCACGTGGGTCGAACCCCATCTCTGCCATGGCTGCCATGATTGCAGGGTCCGGGTGGCTAGGGCTCATCTCATCACATGGGCGTGATGAACCCTCATCTCCTTTCCTAAGCCAAGGATGCCCCATAATGTCCTTTAGTGTTGGTCTCTCCGTAGGGTTTACAGTTAATAAGCGGTGGATAATGTCCTGCAGCTCTTGTGAGAGGTGGGAAGGAACCGCATACACTCCTAGTAAAACCTTGCACTGAAGTTCTGCAAAGGTGGAGCCATCAAACGGCAGGGTCCCGGTCACCATAAAATATAGAAGAATACCTAAGTTCCAAGTATCCACTTTGGTGCCATCATAGGGTTGGCGCAAGAAGAATTCTGGGGCACCAAATTGTAAGGCACCACAAAACCTAAAAAGTTTCCTCCCGGGTCTGATTAAGGCACCCAGGCCAAAGTCTATAATTTTGACTTTGCCCGTAGCATTCACCATGATATTGTCTGGTTTGAGGTCTCTGTGCACTATGCCTCGGTCATGGCAATAGCACATGGCATGTACGATCTGTTTGAATATCTTCCGGGCTATGTCCTCCTCCAGGTAGCCGACTTGTTGAATCCAGTCCCACAGCTGGCGTCCCTCAGCCAGTTCCATAATCAGAAAGACGTTCTGTTCTGTTTCAATAACCTGGAGCAGTGAGATGATGTTGGGATGGTTCATCCTCCTCATTATCCCGACTTCAGACCGAATCCGGAAGGTCTGCTGCTTCCGCTTCAGCAGGACTTTTATTGCCACTTTAGCGCCTGTGAGGCGGTGTTCGGCGAGCTTCACCTTGGCGTAGCTTCCCTGACCTATGGTCTTCAGGATGGTATACTGTGCCAGGAGACTCTCAAAGCAGAGGATGGGCGCAGGGCTGGGCCCTGTAGTCAGCTTAGCCCTTGGGCCATACATTACTGGTAGCAAGGCTACCCAAATAATTAAACAAATAAATAAAATTTAAGATTAAAATGAAAATAAAATTTCAAAAATTAAACCAAAATAAAACAAAATCCCCCCTCTCTAACACACACACACACACAAACACACACACACACACACACACACACACACACACACACAAATTCACTATGTATCAGTCAAATTTCACTAAACACTGCACCAACCAGAACGCCTCTCAAAACACCTACAGAAAGCCAACCTAGTTCATCCTCCTTTATACCTGCTGGTTCAGACCTCCTCACAATGACCCCTCCTCATGAGGTCATATTAGGACAGGGACCAACTATGCACACAGTTCATAGTAAGGGAAAGTGGTCAAGACTCTGTCTTAGGTAGGCTTAAGAGATTGACATTTGAGCTTTTAGAAATGTAAGTGCTAATGTCCTCTTGGTTTCTAGTTTGGAAGTCTCTAATACCCTCTGTTTTCAAGACCTCTTGCCCCCTCCATTCACCATTACACAATTTCTTTCAAATCTGACTAGTTGGTTGCAAACAATTGTTACCACTTAACTGATATATGCTGTGGGAATGTTCTGTATGGCAAATGTGTTGCTAATAAAACACTGATTGGCCAGTGGCTAGGAAGGAAGTATAGGTGGGACTAACAGAGAGAATTAAAAGAACAGGAAGGCAGAGGGAGTCTCTGCCAGCTGCCAGCCAGGACAAGCAGCATGTGAAGATGCCGGTAAGCCACGAGCCATGTGGCAAGGTATAGATTTATAGAAATGGATTAATTTAAGCTATAAGGACAGTTAGCAAGAAGCCTGCCACGGCCATACAGTTTGTAAGCAATATAAGTCTCTGTGTTTACTTGGTTGGGTCTGAGCGGCTGTGGGACTGGCAGGTGAAAGAGATTTATCCTGACCGTGGGCCAGGCAGGAAAACTCTAGCAACAGATATAATATTGTTTATAAAATGTAATATAGTAATGTGTTACCTATGAAGCTAATCTTAAGATACCTTTTACATTTTTAAATACGTGTAATGGTACACCATGACTCTTTCACACTCTATGAGATGACAACATCTTTTCCATCACCAGTGTAGTGGCAGCTCACCATGGCACAGCTGCCTTGACCTTAACTACCACATTGTGGATGACCCTGAAGAGCATCCAAAGCCCTATAGAATAGAGTGTCAGTTGGGTGAGCATGGCACCTTGATCGACAATACCCACAGTCCTCTTCAGGTGATGTTTGATCATGCTGAGAAGGGTGTATCCTGCCCTTGGGATACAAGGCTCTGTCTCGAAGCTGTCTACCATGTTGCTTCTGTCTTGAATCCTCACTGAATTTCCCTTTGTGTAGCCCTAGATCTGTCTTTTTGGTATAGTGGTTGCTTCTGCCTTTAGTGACTGGATTTTATATAACAGAACTGGGCAGTTATTTGGGGTTTGCCTGTTGTTTGTTACAGTGCCTTTATTTAGTCCCCAAATCATCATACACCTCAAAAGCGCCCATTGTGAAAAAAACCACATTTTTTGTTTCTATTTCATTAAGTTTTCAAGTTTTTCTCAAGAGTATGTTCTAGGTAGCATGTATTCCTCTCCTGCCTCTTTCTTCCTACCCTTCCTTTTCTTTCTCCCCCAGTCCCTTTTGTTCACCTAGACAATTTCATTCCACTTCTACCTAATCCATACATACATGATTTTAGGTGACTATATAAAATTTAGGAAAAATGTGCCAGGTTTGTCTTTCTGAGACTGAGTGCCTTTCCTGACCTATCTCCAGTATACACAGACAACAAAACACTGTTCTTTAGGGCTGAAATTTAGGACTTTAGGACTGAATGTAGAATACTTTCCTTATCCACTCTTCCATTATTGGACATCTGCTATTGTGAATAATGCTGCAATAATCATCGATATGCAAGCATCTCTGTGATACAGTGACTTTGTGGTCTTTGGAGTAAATACCTGGAGGATATCTGGGTCAAATGGAAGTGCTGTTGTTTTCTGAGAAACCTCCATATTGGTTCCAATAAAAATACAAATCCTGTATTTCCTTTTGTTCACAGCCATACAAGCATTTCCTGATATTTGTTTTCCATTCTGATTGGGGCAAAGGATAATCTCAATGTGGTTTTAATTTGCAATTTTATGGCTAGAGAAGTTATACATGTTTTCATATGTGTGCTTGCCGGCTATTTGAATCTTCTCTTTTCTGAACTGTCCACTGAATAAGCCCACTTGTTGACTGGTTTGTTCTCTTATTGCTTGGATGTAGAGCTGGTCAAGATTTTCTCTCATTCTGTTCATTGTTTCTTTTGCTGTGTAGAGGCAAAGCTCACTCTTCTAAGCATAGCCATTTATTTAGACCCTTTCTGAGGCAATGAGACTGCATCTTAGTTTGGTAATATTTGCAGAGACCTTACCCAGAAACATGATAGCAGTCAAAAGTTTCAAGGAGAAATTCATTTGGAGGCCACATTATGCCACACAATACACATTTTATACTGCTCTGGGAGTCTGTTGTTCATTTGTTAGAAACTTTTCTCACCAGCAGTGCTAATAAAGGTAAAATTAGCTGCAAGTGGAAGAGACAGAAGTTGTCTGTGATGCTTCAAATCTTAACAACTTGACTTTAGTGAGAGATGCTGAAAAGATTGGGAAAGCACACTTGTGGGTGTATCTCGGAGGGGGTTTCCAGAGATGACTGGCATGTGGGACAGAAACATAGTGTGGAAGACCTCACTGTAGACAACACCACCCTGCAAGTGAGGGACTTGGATGAAAGGAAAAGGAAGAAGACAGTTAGTGTGGGCTCCTATTTCTTCTCTGCCTCCTTCCTAGCCATGATGAACCAGCAGCTCTTCACCAGCTCTTCTCCTATGAGGGCTCATCTGGTCACCTCACTACCAGCCAAACAACCTTGGCAGCCCTCTGAAACCATAAACCAAAGTAACATTTTCCTCCTTTTGAGTGGTTTTGGTCATGTGTTCTGTCACCAAGATTAGAAATTCACAATTTGAAACTGAACATGTCCAGTTTGCCTGAACTCAGCTACAGGCAGAGGTCGGAAGTGAATCAAAGATTAGGTGGGAAGGAAAACTAACAGATGTGCTGCAAAAGAGACTGTTCTACCCAACATGCTAGAAAAAGTGGGGACCAGAGAGGAGTTATTCTCAAGAGCAAGGGCTGGGAGGCAGAATGCAACCCACAAATCCTGCTCCACCCCAGCCATCCATGTGCTCCTTCTAAGGGTGCTTGATCACTTCGGCATTCAGAATGACATACCACCACTTCCTAGGGCATCTTTCCACATGTAACAGCCTTAACACTGCTATATGCGCACACAGACACATGACAATGCTGGAATAACCTATCCACACAGTGTTACAAAACCTAATTGTTAAAGCTCTTATTAGAAAGCTGAATGGGAATCAAAACCCAACCATAGTTAATTAGCTTCTATGCCTCCTTGATTACACCATTGTGGAATCTTTTGGCTGCAAAGAACTAACTAGACTGTAGACAACACTACAGCCATATGCACAATGAAAGAGAATCAGAGACAAGGATGTCAGTGCTTGATAATGGTACAGGTTCAGGGGGTCTCACAAAAGCAGAAGGACCTGAGAAAGAGCCACAGGCTCAACTCCTTTTTTTCATAATTACTGCCCTGACACTGCAGCCCAGGAATAGAAAATCAAGCCTCATTTTCTTGCCTAACCCCACAGTGATACTCCCCAAGAGTTGGTCATCACTCACAGCATAAAATAGAGCATAATTTTTTATTTTCTCCTACTCTATATCCCTGCATGTCTTTGTCTGGTAATATTTGACCAGTCAATGAAGCAATAAAACTTAAAAGATTTTAGTGTTTGTTTTACAATTTAAAAACTAAACAAAACAAAAACCTCTAGTCCTTTGGAGAGATATTTATCCCATTCTTCACATACATTTGAACGTGCATCATTATGGAGATTGTTCAAATGTTGCTAAACACTCTAAGATTACACATAAAAAATAATATATGTAATTTTTTTGCTGGTGAGATTTCTTTGAGACTTTGAGATTTCTCCTGTAGCCTAAGTTGGATTCAAATTTTCTCTGTAGGGGAGGCCAACTTTCCTTCCACTTCCTGCCTCTACTTCTCCAACAGAATTACAGGCATGTGCCACCAAGTTCAGACCACACACACTCTTTTATGCTTCCACTGTCTCTGTGCTATCAGCTCATGTGACCCACACAGCCACTCATTCAGTTATTTACCATGCCCATTTCAGATTCAAAAGGACTGCAGTGGAGGAAATATGGTGGGCTTGCCCAAATAATGCCACAATATGGAAATAGCTCACCTGAAATTTCAAGGGCAAAGTCTCCCCTCTTTCCCCAGGTTTCCTATTTGCCATATTACAAGTCTAAACACAATCTGTAACAGGCACACACTTCTCTAGAAAGGGGAAGAGGTTGTTTTGAAAAATATATTGGTGAAAATTATGTATTTGGAGTGTTTTGAAACTCAAAAAAAAAAAATAAGTCTACTCAGAAAGGGAAAAAAAACCACAGTGACACATGGCAAGTTTGGAGAAAAAAAAATCTAACAAATGTATAGTATAAAAAAATCCATTGGTCTCAAATACCATGTGACTGAAGTTCCCCCCATGCAGCAGTGTTAAGGGTGGTGTTTTTAGAGGACAATTAGATCTTGGAGACTCTGACCTCATCAATGGACTAATAAATTAATAGATTCTTAACTTGGTGGAATTACTGGGAAGTAAGTGGCAGAAACTTTAGAAAGTGGGGCCTATTTGAAGGAAGTGGGTCACTGGGTCGACCCTAAAAGGGCATCCCTCCTCTAGCTCTCGGCCTCCTGTCTGCTACAGCACGACCCACTCTGCTCCGCCGGCCCGTGGACCCAGCGTCAGTGGAGCCAGGTGAAGATAAACTCACGCCTCTGTTCTTGTCAGGTACTTTGTTACTGGGGTGGATGGAAAGCTGACTCAACATAACCACCTTCGTTGAAACAGGCACAGAATTGACAAAGGTCTAGACTATCTTATGTAGTAATAGCAGTGATGTCTAGACTAATGGTTCTCTACCAAGAGTGATGGTTGTCACAGTGATGGGAAGAGTGTCAAGTTGTCCAGGAATAGAAAGAGGCCAGGGATGTAGCTAAACATCCTTGATAAACACAAAGCTGATGCTTGAAGCCTAGTAAATAATAGTACTCAATAGATTAACATGGTCACCCCAAGAATATTGCCCTTGCATTGGCCATTGTATCTCTAGAAACAATTCATAAGCCAAAGTAAACTGGGGGAGACTCCAGGCTTAACTGAGAGACGTGGCTGGCTGGTACATGAAACGAAGTCCCAGGGAGCCTTCTGCTGGCTTTCTATCCTGTGAAGTGCTGGTCTTATTTTATATTTTATATTTTATATTTTATATTTATATTTATATTTTATATAAACATCAGTCATGAGAGAGTGTCCAATCAGATTCCTTTTTCAAAGCTTCTTGGACCCCAAACATTGGCAAGCTTACCAATTATGTTCTCTGAGATAAAAATCATCCTGTCCCTCATAGAAATCATAGGTGATCCAAAGAAAAATCAAGATGACAGGAGCCTCTTTGTACTTTTATACTTAGTTCTTCAGGAAATGAGAAAAAAGACACATTTGTTTACTGTAGAGATTGTTAGTCACTTCCCCAGCAGCTGTCACAATCCCCTTTCTCTCTTATGTCCGTGATGATGGCCCATGTGTTCCCTAGCCTAGAAGCCACAACTTATCAGTTTAAGACACCCTGACAGTTCTTAAAGCAGCCCAGGACACACACACACACACACACACACACACACACACACACACACACACAGAGTCATCCTTCCTGTGCTTTAGGCTCCTATCCACAGCCAGCTCCGCTCGGCCTTTCTTTTGCTGTGTTCCAGTCAGGAGGTGAATCCCTTTGCTGTGGACTTCACTGGATTTTCACTTCAGTGAGTCCCTTTGCTGTGGACTTCACTGGATTTTCACTTCAAACTACAAAATGTATGCTTGGAGCCACAAGGCAGAGTTTACAAGAAAAGGGGCAGCTGTTTCTCTTTCTCCTCTCTTGCCCAGTGCTTTTTCTCTCTCCCAAGGAGGAAACAAACTTGTCCTTGTTTATCTGGCTGTATGAAACAGTGTGCAGACCTGGCCTAAAGCAGTGCACACCTTGTCTGGTTAATATGTAGTACACACAAATTGCTTATATACATTCATTCCTTTGAAGATGATGCACAGTCCTCATCACTGAGCTTCCAGTCCCTTGTAGCCAATCTTAATCGCATGAAGAAACACATTAGTGCACTTATCTCTACACCCTAGTGCTTTTATTTTTATAGAGAACATTCCTCAAGGTTGGCATGATAAAGATGTTTTTATATCTCATTTTTGGGGATTTCTTAACTTATCTTTCATTATGTGTATGTGTGTGGGGTACAGGTTTGTGCATATGCATACAGGTGCCCATGGAGGCCAGAGGAAGGTGTCCCCTGGAGCCGGAGTGATGACAGCTGTGTTATGCATGCTGAGCCATGCCTCTGGCCCCATCTGTGAACACTTAACAGTCACAACATCTGTGCATGTGACCATCCATCAGGTGGTCCCAGTTCACCCTCTCCATCTTACCTCTTAAGTGAGTCCAGGCTCATCTCTTTTAGGTAGCATTATATTTGAGGGTTTTGTTGTTTGTGCATGTAGTAAATCCTAGGCCTTGGACATGCTAAGCAAGCACTTCATCCCTTACATACATCCCCAATACTTGTATTTTCACCATTTATTTTGAGACTGGGTACCAATACATTTCCTGAAGTAGCCTTGAATTCATTCTATAACCCAAGCAGGCCATCAGCTTACAAACCCCCTGCTTTAGCCTAGCAAGTAACTGGAATACAGATCTATACAAAACCAAACAAACAACCCAGAGCATTATATTTTAATTTCTTCATTGTTTCCATTTCCCAGGTGAGTAATTGAGAAATGGACAGACAGCTTTTATTAAGGCTACACATACATAAAAAGTTACACAAAGTGAAGGGACAACATCTGGATGCTGTGGTGTCCTCAAGTCTCCCTGTGGGCTTCACACCTGGACTAGAGAGTCTCATTTTAAATAACTCACTGGGATACACAGGAAAGACCACTGCCAATGCAAAAGAGTCACAGACAGTCACTCTGGAGCAACCTGCTTTAAGTAGGTCATCTTGGAGCCTATGGTACAGCTCAGTGATACAGCATTTGCCTAATAGGCACAAGACCCTGGTTTTATCTTCAGAAACAAGTCCATGTGTGCACACACATGTGCGCGCACACATGCACACGCACGCACGCACGCACACACACACACACACAACTCATTTTATTATCCACATTTTGCAAGTGGATAGAAGAAACTAAGACTCTGGAAGATTGTCACTATACCCCAGCCACGAATGCTAGAGAGGGCTTTACAGCCTAGTCTTTCTGACTTCAAATCTTAGACTCCAATCATTATTTTAAAAATAATACTACATTTAAAAAGCATAATATGCTTTTACTTATGCTTCTTAGACGTTATATAGACACATAAAATCATGCATGGCCTGGCAGTGGACGTGACAATGCCTAAGAGATACAGAGAGGAGAGGGAGGGGAGGGGAGATATGTTGACACACAATCTACAGTTGTATAAAAGCTTATAGGAATCAGTAAACATATTAAGAATTCATTCTGTTGAGCATGTCCCTCCTTTGATGGATCCATTGCTTTGTAAACACTGCCCACTGTAGGTGAATCACTCCATATTTTCACAGCAGCCTTGCCCCTACATGAATCTTATGAATGGAACCAAGCTGTCAAGCTCTACAGTAAGTGGCACGTGATGTCGTGTTACCCCAAATCAAGCTTTCTGTGGCTAATTTTTCACTGGGTAGCAGGCTTTAATTTAGCTGTCAGACCCTAGGTCTTTTGCCAAGGCTAATGGGGAACTGTGGCAGGGATGGTAATTATTTCCAGACTCCAGCACCTCCTCCCTTTACCTTCTGGTCTTAGATACTCTGTAGCTTCAAGCTAATTTCCTCTCTTATTTTCTTCATTAGTTTGCAAACTACCACTGCCAACAAAACAACACATCTGATTAAAAAAGAAGTCAACATGGAGTGCTTGAAATATAAAAACTTTCAAATAAAAATTGCATTTTTATATCCCAGCTCAAATAGGTCACACATGTGGAAAGTGCTTTCTAAAAATAGATTGTATAGATTACAAAGTTGCTGAGATTTTTTGTTTTTAACCTATAAAATCAAACCCCACAGTGATAGTTCTTGTACACGGTTCAATGTCTTCAAAATCAACTTTCAATCTACTCTTGGACAAGACTGGTCTTTGTCTTAACGCTGGTGTCAAACGTCCTCACACAGATGAAGCTGTGGGGTTGCACTCCGTGATATGAACAGGAGAACGACCTGAAAGAAGAGACGAGGGTTTGGCTTGCTCTTTGTATTTCATTCTCCCTACCATTGAACGATGGGGATAGACAGTGGAGCCTGTCAACCAGTGGTTACTATCCAGACTGCCAGTCTCTAAAACCTCTCACATTCAAATTGCTAGGCAGCAGGTAAAATTGCATATGAGAATAAAAACAACAAAGATAACAGAAAACCAGAGAAGAAAGGTAGGGATCAATCCATTTCCTCTCCATACATGACCATACAAAGTGAGACCTATGATCATCATCTTCACTTTGTACATGAGGAAACTGAGTCACAGAAGATTGAATAATTTGACCAAAGTTCCATAGCTGGAAGACGTGGAGCTGGGATGTGATCTAAGCAGCTCTGACGTCGAGTGTGATGCTCTTACACTAGAGCACCCTGAACCCCTGCTGTGCTGCCGTGCACACCACACATGTATTTCTGTGTACAAAATAAAGTGATACGGAAATTTCCAAAGAAATCACAGAACCAGAAGACCATCTTGTAAGCTAATTGCCCAGGGGTGTGGTTAATATTGCCAATTTGACTGGACCTAGAACCACTCTGGAGACCAAATTCTAGGCATGTCTATGAGGGAGTTTCTGGACTGGTTAGCTGAGGTGGGAGGAGCCATTTTGAACACAGCAGCACCATTAAGTGGACTGAGGCCCCAGGAAGAACGACAAGAAGTCTGAGCAGCAGCATTCATCTCTGGCTCCTGGATGCAGGTGTAACATGGCCAGCCGCTTCACACCCCTGCTGCATGGAGGGCTGCAGATGCAATGTGAGCAGCCGCCTCCCTGCTGGTCACACCCCTGCTGTGTGACTGCCTGTGCTCGCAAACTATAAGCTACAATATAACTATAAACTATAATACACTCTTCTTTAAGTAGCTTTTGTCACATATTTGTCACAGAAGCAAAAATGTCACCAGCACATCCAGTTGCCAGGAGGAAGCTGCTTTCTTCATGGTAGCACTCACTTCTTGCCTGTCCTGTTAGTGTGCATCCCAGTTCCCAGGACAGTTCTCCACTATATATTCCCTTCCAAGCCCTTCCCATAGTTCCATGATAAATCCCTGATAAATCCTTAATAAACTCAAAAGCTCTCAGAGCTAGACTCAACCACGTCGTCTATTGTGTCTGCCTGTTTGCCGGCTGGAGTCAGAGACGAAAACGAGTCTGTCTGTGGTTTTAAACAGGTATCATCAGCAAGGGAATGGTCCAGAATAACAAGCCATATTTAAAACTGTGTGGCTCATTGCAGTGAGACTGAGAATTTTTCAATTTTTATTGTCTGCAAAGGATGCTGCAATATAGGCATCTGGATTGAAAAAATAAAGGAGGTATTCCTGACCCAAGGCTTCAGAGCATTCAGAATTACTAATGAAAACACCTACAATATTTTTATTCATAAAATTATTAATTAGAGGCAACCTTCAATTAGCAACAACCTCCATGGCCTTGGCTTTATCTTACACTTTCAATTCAAGATAATGTGAATCTAATAAACCCACAGCTTTTCTTAAATCATTGAAGGTTAAGCTTCCTTCATTTGTATGCATTATTTGAGAATTTTTTGGAGGAAACATGAATATCAAAGTAGGCCTCTGAGCTTTTTCAATCACAATCATCTCCACTGTTAATAACTACGAGTTTCTCTACAAGAAACTCTCTAGCTATGTTTTATCAAGTTTCAGAGAACTTGGACCTATTCATTTGAATATGAAAGAGAAAGGAAATGGGTAGATAGATTATAAACAACAGAGAGCTAGACAGACCAATAATAGAGATAAATAAATAAATAAATAAATAAATAAATAAATAAATAAAAGGTAGATAGATAGACAGAAAGATAATAGATGACAGATGATAGACAGATAGATAATAAATGACAGATAAAGATAGCTGAAAGACAGGCAGATAGATGATAGACAGATAGATGATAGATGACAGATAAAGACAGATGATAGACAGACAGATGATAGATAACAGATAAAGGAAGATGATAAACAGATTGATGTATATAGATGACAGATAAAGACAGATGATAGATAATAAATGACAGATAAAGACAGATGGTAGACACAGATGATAGATGACAGATAAAGACAGATGATAGACAGGCAGACAGAAAGAATATGTTAGATGAAAATAGGCACAAACATTTATGTCCAACCACAGAAGAAAACACATAATAAAAATATCTTTGCTAATCCTCTTAGGAACACTGTATGAAACTTAAATTTATTTGTTTGGTTGGTTGGTTGGTTTTAGTTTTTTAAGAGAGTATCTCTCTATGCAGTCCTGGCTGTCTATGTGGAGCTTGCCACATAGACCAGGCTGGCCTAGAACTCACAGAGATCCTCCTGTCCCTGTCTTGGGTACTGGGATTAAAAGCATGCACCACCATGCCCCAAAAAGCTTAAGTTTTAATCTCTATTTATATGAGCTAACTGAAGCTGAGAGAGGTTAAGTAATCTGTCCCAGGTTATTTAGCTCGAAAGCAAAGAAAATTTTGAAAATGATGTTGATGGTCATGGTAATAATGATGGTGCTGGCGTTGGTGAGGATGTTGATGATGACGACAATGGTGATGGTGATCGTGAAGGTGATTATGATGGTGAGTGGTAGTGTTGGTGGTGATTGTGACGATGGTGATGATGGTGATGGTGATTATGAGGGTAATAATGATAGTGGGTGGTGATCATACCTCACAACAACAATTATTTAAAAATCTATGTGGGTCTGGAGAGACAAATCTGACCACCTAAGTTCATCTCTAGAATAAACACAGCAGAAGACCAAAAGTTCTCCTCTGAGTTCCACACAGACATCCCCCCTTCTTCCTCTCTTCCCTCCCTCCCTCCCTCCTTCCCTCACATAGTAAATTAAAATGCAAGAAAAATACAAAAATGTCAGTGTGCTGGGTATTATACTTGCAATTTATACATGTATATATTATGTGTCATAGGCACAATAACACAACTTTAATTGACACTCTCTAAAGTAAGGAGCTACAAGACCAATTGAGCATGGCACAAGTCACAAAGTAAAAATGCAGGCTCATAGCCAGAGCTCAGGTCCGTCTGCCTCCAGAGCCCACAGCTGTCCATTGCTGCATAGCATACCTTGTCTCTATTCACATGGCCTTTTGAAATGTTCATCAGTACTGAAGCCCAAACTCAACAGCTTTGTCTGTGCCTACCATAGAAGTCTGTTGGGAGGTCTGGGACACTTTCTGCACTCTTCTGCTTCTGTGCTTGCTTATAGAAATCACCACTACAGAATGTCAGAAAGGCTCTGCTCTGTAATGTCTCCTGGGTATTATACTTTGAGAGTTGAGTAAATAACAGCCTCTTTTAAAATGTAAATACCAGCAGAAATTTAAAACCTATTAGAAAGCCACACCTTAGTCTAAAAGATAATTCAGTTTAAAGCTGAGTAGCATACTCAATGGGTATGTGACTGTGATCAAATGATTCAGTTCCTTTTTCCCATTTAGCCTGGGACATTGCAAAAGAGAAAGGAGAAGTTGCTTTCTTTTTTTAATATGCTTTTCCATTTTTGACTAGGTCTGGATTTATGGAAAAATCATGACTATAAAGCAAAATTAGTACTGCGTATTTATGTATTTATCAAAATTAACCAATACTGATACAGTATTATGAACAACAATCTGTACTTAATTCAGGTTAACTCTGTGTCTACTTGATGTCTTCTACCTGCCCCAGGATCCCATGTGGGCACAACAACACATTGAATCACAGTGTCTCCTTAGCATTCTTTGACTGTGGATGCTTTTTATAATCTCAAGTTTGTCAAGTGTCTTTGACTGCTCCTGTAGGATTGTAAGAGGAAGTACACTAAGATAGATTGGGGGGGTGGGGGCGCAAAACAGCTTGACCACACAGCCATGACAGGCTTAGGGGCCCCAGACACAGCTGCCACGACAGGCTTACTGACAGGCAACACCAAGATCCAGGAAAAGCCCTAAGCTGACACCACCCAGGAATCCACCCAGGGATGGGCCAGCATCTAAGGGGAAGAATCTGACATCCCAAACATTCCAACCACTAGATAAGATCATCAGATGTCCCTGAGCCTAGCACACACCTATTTTCCTTTTACAGGTACCCCTAGACAAATGTCAGCCAATCAGGGTCCTGAACCCTGGAAATCCCCAACCTCTGCTATGATAACACCAACCCCCACTCCCCCACCCCCCACTCCCCCATCCCCACCTGCACTCACCCATCCCCACCCCCAGTTCTCTGTTCTCACCGCTGTGTCAGACAGACAGTCCAAGCTCAGAGCTTGAAAATAAAGGCTCTTTGCTTTTACATACAGGATTCAGTCTCTGTGGTGGTCTTTTAGGGATCCCCACAATCTGGGCATAACAGTAGAGACATGATATGGTGGGCACACATTATCAAACACATGACTCAAGTCTTGGTCTTGACAGAGTGCTGTTTTCTGATTTTCTTCATCTACAGGGTTGGTAATACTTTTTTCTCTGCTGTGATAAAATACCTGACAAGAAGCAGCATAAAGGAAGAAGGGTTTTGGTTTTTGGTTTTGGTTTTGGGGTTGTTGGGTTTTTGGTTTTTGTTTGTTTGTTTGTTTGTTTTTTTGTTTTTTCGAGACAGGGTTTCTCCGTGTAATTTTGGTGTCTGTCCTGGATCTTGCTCTATAGACCAGTCTGGCCTCGCACTCACAGAAATCAACCTGGTTCTGTCTCCTGAGTGCTGGGATTAAAGGTGTGCGCCACAGCTACCTGGCTAGGAGGAATGGTTTAATGCTGCCCTACAGTTCAAAGGGATACAACCCATCTCAGTGGGAGCGGCATGTGGCAGGAGCAACAGGCCACTGGACACGGCACTCTCAGGAAGTGAAGGGTGAACAGGAAGTGTGGCCAGCCCATAAAAATTCAAGACTCAGCCCTGGAGACCCACTTCCTCCAGCAAAGCACTGCCTTCTAATGCTCCACAGCCTTTCCAAACAGCAGCACCATCTGGGGGCCAAGTGTTCAAACACATGAACTTCTGTGAGGCAGTTCACATTCAAGCCACAGCACGACATGGTTCCTTTTCATGCCACACTCTTTAGAAGGAAGTACTACATGAGACCCACACTTACAGAGTAGAGACTCACACTCCCTTCCTGGAAGAAGTAGTAGTTATATGACTTATTTGGGTTCCTTCTGCATCGAGAAATTTCTTTGTTCCATCATTTATTGGTTTATTCAATTTATACAAATACAGACACATGTGTATTTATTTTATGCTGTGGTTTGTCACCAAACCCTCCTTTATTCTTGTGTCTCTAACTATTCCGGCTCTGCCCATCACCATCCCCTCTTTAAACTGACTTCAGTCTTCTGCCCCATCATTATGGAGTCTGTCTTCAGCGGCCTGTAGCTAGAGTTTTCCTGCCTGGCCCACGGTCAGGATAAATCTCTTTCACCTGCCAGTCCCACAGCCGCTCAGACCCAACCAAGTAAACACAGAGACTTACATTGCTTACAAACTGTTTGGCCGTGGCAGGCTTCTTGCTAACTGTCCTTATAGCTTAAATTAATCCATTTCTATAAATCTATACCTTGCCACATGGCTCATGGCTTACCGGCATCTTTACATGCTGCTTGTCCTGGTGGTGGCTGGCAGAGGCTCCCTCTGCCTTCCTGTTCTTTTAATTCTCTCTGTTAGTCCTGCCTACACTTCCTGCCTAGCCACAGGCCAATCAGTGTTTTATTAGCAACACATTTGCCATACAGAACATCCCACAGCACTTCCCCCCCTTTTTTTTTCAAAAAGGGAAGGTTTTAACCTTAACAAAGTAAATTACATATAATTTGGGAATTTGGGCGTAGCTTCTCTTACTGCTTCCTGCTGGAGGGGGGCGCTGTATCTTATGGGGACACAAAGAAAATTTTAGGATCATGGAGTAGTCCGTGAGGGTATATCGTCTGAGCCATTTGCCTTGAAACGGTTCTGGATGTTGGATCATCTGAGCCATGGTGTCATCGGAGACCTTTCAGGGGGTCTTGGCTGGTCAAACCTAATGTATCTTAATCTGGAACAAATCCATAGCCTCTGGCTTTCTGTGGAAACAAAAGCAGAGTCTCCTTTCCAAAGCAACATATCTTTACATCCAAATTTTGAAGTCAAGGTATCTTTAAAATATACATATTGGTTTAACTCAGCTTCCTTTACAATCAAATATCTCTCTGCAGTTAAGAATCCCAAAGACAACACAATGCAGATTCTCTGTGTGATATCCATCTTTACGTGGCTTATATTTTATACTACCTTTACTGTCTCTTTAAAGACTTCATTTTTCAAAACTATATTTCTTTATATAACTGTATATATTCCTTTTTATCTCTTTGAAGCCTACGTACATTTTACACACATTTTAAAGCATTTAAAGTCTTGTTCCATCTGAATCTGTCTTATTGTGAATCAATTGTTTTAAACTGCAGCATTTCTAAGACTGAAACGGTGCTGTGGCTGCTGGCTCCGCCCACCTCAGCTTCCCAACATGGCGGTGATACGTTTACCGTCAGCTCTGGGAGCCTTCATGGGACTATGCTTCTATCAAAGCAGCGTTTAGCCCAGAAACCTCTTTTTTTTGTTTTGTACTAGGAAAGGCTAAATCCACCAAACAGCTTAATGTGCCACTTTCAGAGGCCTCATTCCCGCCATATTACAGGTCGAGCGCACACGCCAGGAACCCGCCATACAGTAGCTCAAGCCCGCAGGCTAACTTGAGAAAGACAACTAGGAAGCTGTTTTAGCTCCGTTTTAGAATCTTCTTTTTACGCTTTCTCAGGTTTTAAGTGGAAATTCCTGCCCCACGTTCTGGCGCCATTTGTAGCTAGAGTTTTCCTGCCTGGCCCACGGTCAGGATAAATCTCTTTCACCTGCCAGTCCCACAGCCGCTCAGACCCAACCAAGTAAACACAGAGACTTACATTGCTTACAAACTGTATGGCCGTGGCAGGCTTCTTGCTAACTGTCCTTATATCTTATATCAATCCATTTCTATAAATCTATACCTTGCCACATGGCTCGTGGCTTACCGGCATCTTTACAGCGGCCCCATACTTCCTGTCACTGTAAGGTGCTACAGTTTGTACTGTGTATTTTTTTCTCCAGTTTTATAACCACGTCTCTTCAAAGATTCCTAGTTTCTTTCATTAGAAATTGGCATTATTAGAAAATGCTATTGTAACTAGGATATACTGATTCCTGGGATGTTTGTTGCTACTGGAATGTCATTGCTTCTAGGTCAACACAGCTGGCAAAAGAGTATACTAACAACAGTGGATAGATGGAAGATTAGATACAGACAGATAGATAGATAGATAGATAGATAGATAGATAGATAGATAGATTCATCCATAAGCACTTCCATATATTGTATTTCTATTAGTTCTAACCATTGAATCTCTATTAGTTAAACGTGAGTTCGTACAAAATGGCTGAGATAAGCTGAATTGGAATCAACTGTGGTTTGCAAGATGGCTCTCTCAGGAACAAAGGCACCTGATGCCAAGCCTACTGACAAACCCAATCCCTGCAAGTTGTCCTCTGACTTCCAAATATACACCATGGTATGCATGTACCTGCACACATACAAGAAATAAATTAATGCACCTTTCCTTTTTTAAAAGAATAAGTTATTTGAACCTAGCAGGTGGAGGAGCTGTAGAGTGCTGGTAATATTTTGCAAGTTCCCCAAGAAACTGAAATGTGCTATCATCCTTCAGTGTCATGATGGAAACAAGAGAGCAGGTGCACAGGCACTATGAGACATTCCTGGGAAATCACTGGTTTAAATTATCAGTAGATGAAAGAATTAGTAAAAGTGTTTTCCTAATCTCTCACACAATTATACAATTAGAGTTTTCCTAATCTTTTTAGTTGATTCTATATTCATTTAGAACCCTGTGGCAGCAGCACTGATACATTATAAATAACAAGAAACAGAGGCACCCAAACCTATTATCAGCAAGATCCAGGTAAGAAGAAAATTCCAGATGGATGAAACACACAAACAAATACTCATAATTCCCAAGGAGACATAACTCACTAAAACACAAACAGGTAATGAACACCTATGATATGTAAAGTGCTGGTCTAGGTATCTGTGTTAGATACCTAGCAATTGTCACCATTAAAAACAGTACACTGAGAATATATAAATAAGTATTTGCTCTTTGCCTTTGTTCTTTCCACTTGGTCCTTAGCACAGAGTCAAAGCCCACTAAATTTCTCTGAGTGGCAGAATTGCCTTTGTTTTGCTAATGGAAGGAGCCTCTGGAGAACTTCAGGCTGATCACCAGAAAACCAACCAGAGAGCTAGACATGGTCTACCTACACCAGAGCACAGAGAGCAAGTGAAGGGACTTGGAGATTGAATTCAGTAGGTGGTTGCCAGAACACAGTCCGTGAAGGAAGCTGTGTGAGATTTCTGAGAACTTGTGAGAAAATTCCAAGTAAACAGGACAAAGTCTTGTGACCTCTGTCCCCCATAACATGCATTGTTCTTGGAGTGAGCTCCCTATGCCCCTCCCTGGTGTAATAATTGAGCAGGTTTACTTTAAATTATCCATCATTTTACACATTATTATTCAGAATGATGTTTATACTCTAGAATATATACAGAACTAATGTGACCTTGCCCTCTACACGGTATAAGCCTAAACTCATGTGACCTTGCCCTTGTGACTGTATACAACTTGGATTCAAATGAACTTTGTTCATATGACCTTGCTTAATCCTCAGAATGCCCTCACAATATAAATTGCCTGATACCTTGAATAAAGTTAGCAATTGCATGAAACTTTAGTCCATCTCATTTTTAGGCTCCTTTCTCCCAGGTTCACACAACCAACTAGAGGAGCAACAGTAGCTAATGATCTCATCAACCAAGCCTAAGTAAAGAAGCTTCCAGAACAGCTCTGACCACCAAAGCTCAGGGAGCATCCTAATTGTGACCATATCAATGGTCCAGGATGTAGGTGCACCAGGACTGCACCAAAACAGCAGCTCCTGGGCGTGGGACCATTCTTAACCTCCTCATTCTCACAAGTCTTCGTGTGGCTGGTCCTGTCAGTTAGGTTAACATGGTGATGTTAAATGCAGTACTTCCAGAAGTAAACACAGTTTCTACGCTGTTACTCAACAGAAGAGTAGCTTCTCTAAGGATATGTCACAGGCACTGAGCTTATGGATAAGAGTGTTCAGGAGGTGTTTGACTATTAGATGGATTAGAAAGGCCACCAGCAAGAGTTCTAGGTTGAACAAGCTGACTCAGCCAAAAGAAAGTCTCTGACACACATGGTGGAAAACACATTATTCCCTTGAGTGTTTCACGGTCAATTGGAATAAGCCTGACCATGGGACATGCCATGCTTTTTGGCTTGGAGAGTTTGAGAAGTAACTGTGTAAGTTTTCTCACACTGTAACAAACACCTGACAGTAGCAGTTAACAGGAGGAAGGATTTCTTTTGGCTCCTGGTTTAAACAGTACAGTTCACAGCAGACACCCAGAATTTCTCAAAACAGTCTGAAGGCATCTGCTGCTTCATTTCTTCTTAGAGCAGTGACTGTACACCCACCCCAAATTTACACAGATCTATATTTCAGATTATATCCAGATAAATAATTTCAAATTATATTCAGATATATCAAAATTGCCTATCCGAAGAGTGACCTTGATGTCTCTCTTACTCTTCTCAGGCTGCTGTAACAAAACATCATAAACTAGGTGACTTTTTTTAACACTAAACATTTATTGCTGAAATTTGGAGGCTACAGTGTGAGATCAGGTGCAGCATGGCTGAGTTCTGGTGAGGACTTACAGACTACCTTCGTCCTGTGTTCTCACAGGACAGAGGAGTGTGGGCCACAGCTCTCTATGATCTCTTTCCTTACAAGGATATTTATTCCATTAGACCAGACTGTACTCTCATGACTTCATTTAACCTTAGTCACTTTCAAGTGCAAACATCACCACATTATAAGTTACAGCTTTCCTATATGAATGGAAAGGGTGTGCAAGTACTTAATCTACACTCTGTACACACAGCATCCTCTGCATGTATGAACTGTAATAGCCCAGCAGGTATGCATGCATATTCACTGACTTGGATACAAATTATAGTGGTGAATTAAATGCCCATAGAGTGAGAAAACTCTGCATCTGGATGCAGAGGTGGGTGTGGAGCAGTACACCAACCCTCTGTCTCAGGCCAGGGAGGAAATCAAACATCTGCTGCAAGATGGAAAGCCCCACTTTTCTGTCTGTGGAAACTGCTTCTCACAAACAAGAGATAGAACTTGAGGCACATATCAAGCTTGATGCAGCCTGAGCCGAGTCAGCCAGGAAAAGAAGAGGGTGAACTGCAAACCCTCTAAGAAGAGACCCATCCATTTTCACAAGTCCTTGAGCTGAACTGTGACAGGAAGGAAGGAGCCACTGCCCAATAGCCTATGAAATGCATCACCCACTTGTCTATGGCAGGTGATATGAGGTAGACAAAGAAACAAAAGTCTTAGGGTCAGTGGAGGTCAAGGACTGGATTCTACTTTTGTAAAATACAAGTTCTGGACAATGAACTTGCCCCAGACAGATCTTTGCAGGTCTGTAAAACAGATAATGATGTGTTTCTCCCAGGAACCAATGGGAACACTGAGTTTAGTATTTACCGTGGTTCAGGCATCATGTCAGACTTACATAACTCTCTCAATAGTTTGTGAATTAAGAATTGTTTTCTTCTGTCCTGAGTCCTGGATAAGTCAGCAATTTGTTTCCTCATTGCCATGCTGCTAATGAGAAGAAACAGATCATGTAGTACTAGGAAGGCTCTCAAGAACTCCTTCCTCACCTGGGTTTTTCTCACTGCCACTAATAAACTTTGGGTTTAGGCAGCCAGGCCTCTTTAAAATGTAAATATTTTAACTAGGACAAATAGCACATCAAAACATATCATCCATGAAATTCAATTAGCTTAGCCTCTTGTTTTCTAAATTTCCCTGAAGATAAAAATCACCTGGGGCACTAATGTATCTCCCCATTTCCCAGGACCCTCCCCTAGAGATGCTAAGGCAAGTCTTGGAGGAGTGGGGCAAATTTGTAAAGCACTTCACAAGCATATCATCTGATTCTGAGGCTCAAAAAGCTAAGGAGATAGCATACCCACCCCAGCCAACACAGAGAACACACCTAATGGGGAATATGTGTCTATTTAAATTGCAGCATCAGCAGGGATCATAGACTTGGTTTAATCACATGTCTTCTTTTTATTGATGGAAACACTCAGTACCAGTGAGAGGAAGTGACTTGCCCGAGGTCACACAGCCTAGATACATGAAGCTTGGGAGCTAGAGTGGACATGATGACTCTCCAGTCACTTTCCTCTGTTTTAACAACATTGTCTTGAAGAAAGGGGCACAGAGCTCAATGCCACCAAGAACCCAGGGAGAAGCCCAAGTAGAACAAGTGTGGCTTGCACAACACCATGACTCTAGTTGATAGCAAAGCATCATACACTTGACTGTCTGTGAGGTAAGGTTGGCTGTAGCTTGTCCTATTCCTCTGATTTCTCAGTTTTAACCCCAATATCTGACTCTGGGTTTTTATTAATAAGACTGTTTAGTAATTTGTCTTACATCTGGATGTCCAACGTTTGTGGCAAGAATTCACTAAAAAGCCAACTTGTGGCCTTATAGGCCCCCGGCTCAGGCTTGAGCTGCATGGCTCAGGCCTGAGCTACATGTGGACAAAGTCTCCACCCAACATGGCTTTTTCTCTCCTGGTGGGTGGTAAGCTATCTCTGGATTCTCCTCTTGGACTCCTACCATACTAGGTAGCTGTCTTGAAACTCCCTCAGACTTCTACTGTTCTACTTAGTCAATAGACTTGGTGTGTCAATTAAGATACCTTAAAGGGAGAAATTAGTTAAAAGAGAAATTTTTTTCCCACGTTAAAAAATGGGAAACATTTTTACAATGGAGGGAATTTGGTCTCTGTTTGATATCACAATAGGCAGTCTGAAAATGGAACAATTAAAAGAGAGGATAATTAATGTTGATGAGATGTACATAACATCAATTATGAATATTATTTGTTTGATCATTTTTGTTTTAGTATTAAAAAGGTTGGTTAATTTGAGTGCCAAGATAAAAGTTTCAGAAAAATTTGTTAAAACAAATTATAGAGAAATTCAGACCCAGACAAAAGAATTTAAAGGTAAACCTATCTCAGCATTGAATTATACAATTACAGAGACACAGCCTAAAGTTACCAGACAACAAACATTAATCTACCTGCATACAGGAACAGTCAAATGCTCAAGGCTGTGTATGAGCTAACTGGATTCCAGTAGAAATGTTAGATTTGAAGAGATTTAAAGAAGCTATAGTATCATATGGATGCATTCTCCATTTGTAAAGCAGATGTTAAACTTGTGGTCAACTTGTAATAGGATTATCGCTCAGGACTGAAAAGATTTGTTTACAGCCCTAGAGGCTGGGCCACAGTTACAATGGATGACCTGGTGGAAAGAGGAGGCAAAGACTATAGAACAATGATGTAGGGCTAGAGGTACTGGAATTTCCCAAAATCAACTTCTTAGAGAAGGCAATTACACTAATATACAAAGACAATTTTATATGAGGACCACACCCTAATTCTATGCTGCATGGCAGCCAAGAATGAATGGGACAGAACTGAAGAAGGAGGGAAGAAAACTGAGTCTTTTACAAAAGTTATACAGGGCCCAAAAGAAACCTTCACAGATTTCTTACAAAGGCTATCTTCAGCAGTAAATAAGCTATAGCAGAGAGAAAAGAAAATTTAAGAGAAACCATAAAGCAAATTTTTTGGCAAACTTGTATAAATGAACAAAGACCAAAATTAAAAATATGAATAAATGACATTCTCATGGAGGTTCTTGTAGACACTAGTGCAGATATAACAATAATTGCACCACAATCTTGGCATCCAAATTGGCCTCTTCAGGAGGTAAATGTTTAGCTGTTAGGGATTGGAACATTATCTCAAGTGAAACAGAGTGCAAGATGGCTCAAATGTATAGAGCCAGAAGGACAGAGAGGAAAATTGAAAACATATGTGGCTAACATAACTATGCATTTATGGGACCGTGATTTATTACAACAATGGAATACTCACATTAACATTCCTCCAACCTCAGAAACAAACCATAAACTAACACATGTTTCTGAGAGAAATATTAGGAGACATTATAAAGAACAGTCACCGGTCATCCAGATTGTACAAGAACAGGGCACAACAGTTGCTGTTCTTTCAAAGATACCAACAGCTCTACCTTTAAAAATGGTTAACAGACAAGTCTGTATGGACCCAGCAATGGCCTTTAACAACAGAAATTCTACAGGTCTTGGAAGAACAGTTAAATGCTCAGCATATTGAAGAATCAACCAGCCCTTAGAATTCTCCTAGTAAATGGTGAATGGTAACAGACCTAAGAGTAATTAACAAGGCAATTCAACCAATGGGCTCGCAACAACCTGTAATTCCTTTGCCTACTCTGTTACCTAAAGGATAGCCTCTTATAGTTATTGATATAAAAAACTGTTTTTTTTCCCAATACCCTTACAAGAAAAAGACAGAAAATTTGCCTTCACAGTGCCTACTTATAATAATTCTCAGCCAGTTAAGAGATATCAATGGAGGATTCCCCAACAGGGAATGTTAAATAACCCAACCCTGTGCCAATATTTTGTTCTACAGCCATTGGAAGTAATATGTAAACAATTTCCTAAATCTATAATTTATCATTACATGGACAATATTTTATTAGCTGATTCATATGCAGATACCTTAGAAAGAATGTTTGAAGTAGCAAAGAAAATTTTGCCTTGTTGGGGATTACAAATTGCTCCTGAAAAGATACAAAGGGGAAATTCTATTAATTATTCAGGACATAAAATAGGTCTACAAAAAATTAGACCCCAAAAGGTGCAAATTAGGAGAAATCGATTACAGACTCTTAATGACTCTCAAAGATTATTCAGAGACATTTCCCATCTATGGACTCTTGTTGAGGTAAAAAATGATGAACTAAGTAATTTGTTCAAAACCTTAGGAGGTGACAAGGACTTAAACAGTCCAAGAGAATTATCAGCTGAAGCTGAGAGAGAACTGGACCTGGCAGAAAAGAAAGTACAGGATGCACATGTGGATCATGTGGATCCAAAGCTCGATTGCATTTTGGTTATTTTACCCTCTAAGCATTGTCCTACAGGAATTTTAATGCAGAGGGAAGACATTATATTGGAATGGATATTTCTACCAAATAAACAGAGTAAAAAATTTAAAACTTATGTGGAAAAGATCTCTGACTTGATTTTAAAAGGAAAATTGAGACTTTGTCAATTAGCAGGAATAGACCCAGCAGAAATTATAGTACCTTTAACTAAGGATGACATTGACAAATTATGGGCAGAAAGTGAACCTTGGCAAAGAGCTTGCAGTAATTTTTTGGGAGAGATTAACAGCAAATATCCCCAAAGCCATAGGATTCAACTTATAAAGAGAGCTGATTGGATCCTGTCTCACATTGTATGGGAAACACCAAAATCTGGAGCCCCTACATATTATACAGATGCAACCAAACAAGGAAAGGCAGGTTAAAAATCAGAAAATTTAAGTAAAGTGGTTCAAAGTCCTTATAATTTGGTTCAAGAATTGGAATTGTATGCTATTCTGTTGGTATTAATGGATTTTTCTGAACCTCTCAACATAGTTACTGACTTTCAGTATGCCAAAAGAGTGGTCTTACATATTGAGACTGCAGAATTTATCCCTGTTGAGTCAGAATTAACTTTGTTATTTATTAAGTTACAAGTTATAATCAGAAATAGGAAGCATCCTTTATATATAACTCACATCCAATCCCATATGGGTCTGCCAGGCCCTCTAGCACAAGGTAAAGATAAGATCGATAAATTGTTGATAGGAAATGTGCAGAAGGCCTCAGAATATCATTTAAAAAATCATGTCAATAGTAAAGGTTTAAAAAAGAATTTTTCCATAACCTGGCAACAAGCCAAGGAAATTATAAGGCAATGTCCTACTTGCTCTTTTTATAATCAGACTCCACTACCAGCAGGATGTAACCGAAAGGGTACTCAGAGGAATGAAATCTGCCAGATGGATGTGTTTTACTTTGCAGAATTTGGAAAATTGAAATATGTACACCATACCATTGATACTTATTCAGGATTTCAATGGGCAAATGCTTTGCGTTCTATGGTTTTAAGCCTTCTCTTTAAAACATGTTCTCCACTGTAATTGTGAACTGGCCTCTAGGACAGCTGTAATTAATTCTTTCCAGTCCCGAGGAATAATTCTATTACAAGTTGACCATGAGTTTAACATCTGCTTTACAAATGGAGAATGCATGCCATATGATACTATAGCTTCTTTAGAACTCCTTAAATCTAACATTTCCATTGGAGTCCAGGTAGCTTGTCCATGCCCTTGAGCATGTGGTCGTTCCTATAAGGTTACCGTTTAGATTAAAGTTTGCTGTCTGGTAACCTGAGGCTGTTTCTCCGTAACTGTATAATTCAATCCTGAGATAGGTTCACTTTTAAATGCCTCTGTCTGGGTCTGAATTTCTCTATGATTCATTTTACAGGTTTTTCTAAAGCTTTTATCTTGGCACTTAAATTGACCAAATTTTTTAATGCTAAAACAAAAATGATCAAACAAATAATATTCATAATTGATGTTATATACATCCCATCAACATTAATTATCCTCTCTTTTAATTGTTCCATTTTCAGACTGCCTAATGTGTTATCAAATAGAGACCAAATTCCCTCCATTGTAAAAACGTTTCCCATTTTTTAACGTGGGAAAAAAATTTCTCTTTTAACTAATTTCTCCCTTTAAGATATCTTAATTGACTTACCAAGTCTGTTGACCACGTAAAACAGTAGAAGTCTGAGGGAATTTCAAAGCAGCTAGTGTTGTAGGAGTCCAAGAGGAGAATCCAGAGATAACTCACCACCCACCAGGAGAGAAAAAGCCAAAGAAACTCCAGTCACATGCTCTGGCCTGAGCCGTGCAACCAGACCTGAGCCAGGGGCCCTGTAAGCCCACAAGCAGCTTTTTAATGAATTCTTGCCATGTTGGAGCACCAATTGTAGACGAATTTCCAATGGGTCTTATTAATAGAAAACATGGAGCCAGATATAGGGGTGAAAACCTGAGAGAGATCAGAGTAATAGGAACATCCACATGCTAACCTCACCTCACCAACTCAGCACCTTCCAAATGTGAGATACTTCCTGTCTACCCATGCCTATATGCCTTGCTGTTCTGCCATCCAATTTGCTCTCTCTGTCCAGCTACATCACTTCCTCTTTCTGCCCAGCTCTGTCACTTCCTATCTGTCTGCACAGACCTCCAGACCTCCATGGTTAACTAGTGTTGGAATTTAAGGTGTGTGCCACCATGCCTGGCTCTGTTCCCAATTTGGCCTTGAACTCATTTAGATCCAGACAGATCCCTGCCTCCCAAGTGATAGGATTAAAGGCATATGCTAACATGGCATGACTTTTGTGTTTACTTATAATGGCTGGCTTTTTCCTCTGATCTCCAGGCAAGCTTTATTTATTAAAACACAAATAAAATATCACCACACCCCAGGACCACCTGCACACAATGGGCTGTGCCCTCTCACATCAATCATTGATCAACAAAGTACACCACAGACCATAAGCCAGTCTGACAGAAGCATTTGCTCAATTGAGACCTCTTCCCAGATGACTCCAAAAACATCTGGTTTTAGTTACCTACATTTAACATTTTGGCCCAAAATACTAAATGGAAAGTTCCAGTGGGGAAACAAAGCTGTGAGCTTTAAATGGTGTGCCATTCTGAGCAGAGCAATGAAACATTATGCTGTCTTCTCTGTCCTCCTGAGCATGAGTCACCCCTCGGGTTCAGGGCACCTGTGCTGGAAACACCACTCATCCCATTAGTCACTTGTAGCTGTCTCATTTATCAGATCAATTGTCACAGCATCCAGCCACTGTGTTCAATTAACTCTTATTTTTGCTTAATAACAACTCCAAAGCACAGGAGTTATGCCAAAGAAAAATCACAAAACACTCTTTTTAAATAATAGGGTGAAGAAAAACATAAATAAATACTGAGGTTGTGAAGATCAGTAGTTAGAACAAACCTTCTTGTGAAATTGTGAAGAAGCAGAGAAAAATCCAAAGTGAGGAGCTGGGTGGGCAGGGAGAGGCGTGGATCTGGAAGGAGTAGACAGATGCATGGGTGTGATCAAATACATTGTACAAAATTCTCAAAGAACTAGTAAAAACTTAGAAAAAATGCTGACTTTGCTGTCACATGGTCGTGATATCAGAAGAGGAACAGAGATGAGTCCATTGTCAAAGGCCTGATATGCAAGAACGAGGAACAGAATGCATCCTCATAAAAAGACAAGCATGGCAGCACACATCTGTAGTCCCAGCTTTGGGGCTCGGGAGGGTGGTTCGGAGACAGGAACATCCTGCTGCTCTCTGACCAGGCAGCCTAGCTACATCAGTGAGGTCTGGTTCCAGTGACAACCTGAGTCTCAAAACCGGAGGAGATTAAGGATACCTCGTGTCAACTCCTGGCTTCCACATGAACATCTGCATACACACTTGCACACACAATGCACTTTTCCACATGAACATGCACATGCATCAAAGAGGAGAGAGAGCGGGAGTGATGAGGGTGGGGAGAACCTATGTACTTAGGAAAAAGCATACTGTGCACAGGGCCCAGCACCGACCACAGATGCACATAGCCCTCGGGGTCTTAAAACATACCTCCTGTGGGTATGGGGAAACCATTACTAAGAGGCAGGGGCTTCAGAAAACGATTCGTTCAGAGCAGCTCTGCCCTCATGAGTGTGGGGGGGATCATCTTATTAAGGAATAGGTCTTCACTAGAAAGCAAATCTGCTGGTACTGTGGAGTTCCTATTAGCAACAGCACAGTTCCTCATTTCTCTAGTCTGAAATATCCTATTATAGGAGCCTGTAAGGACTAAGACAAGCACTCACCTGTAAGGACTAAGACAAGCACTCATGGTGAAATTCACCTGAAGTGAAAAACCGAGTCCTCACCCAAGGACATTGCAGTGTAGCCTTAGAGACTGAGGACATGGGCATTTTCGTTCCTGTCACTGATGTGAAAGCACCTAGTGTGTTTTCACAGGCTCTCTTCAACGTGCTTATCATCACTGATGCTCTAGTACCTCGTAGAATTCATCCTTGAATGTTTTTAACACCTGAGTTACTTCAAGGCTGACTTTGTAAGTCCAGATGGCTTTCATAATTATTTCTCGTTCCTTATACACCATGGGAAACAGAGATGTCATAGAAAAAGCCCCTAACCAAGCTCATTAACCAAGCAATACTGGAGAGATTGTAGGGGCTCAGCCTCCTTATGCAATCCTACTACCCAAAAGACAAAATTGTTATAAAACTGAATGAGATAATTATGTGAAATAACCAGCATACTGTCTAACCCATGATCAGCCTTCACAAGTGCTAGCTCTTCAATCCTTGTGCCTACTTATGCTTTCGAGCTGTGACTGCCTTGGCAGATCTTCTACAGTCAGTAGGAAATGTGGCACTCAGACCGCACAGTGGTTTTCTGGCCTCTGTCGCCTTTCTTTTTGTGTTCTTCTCATAGAGATGTATCTTACTGTTTCCACTGGGAACCAAGAGGCTTTGAGCTGACCTGACATTAAAAAACAACATTAAGCAGCCAGCCACCGCCAGGACAAGCAGCTTGTAAAGATGCCGCTACCTGTATCGAACATTCTGGTACCATGAAAACTGAATAGCAGAAAAGAATTTTCCAAGTCACTACCAGCTTGATTTTGCCATGTCCTATGACTCAAGTGTGTATTGTCTTCAACAACGGAGCCTTACCAAGAAGTGATGGTAATTTTCTGTGTTCAGAAAAAGTAAAACAAAACAAGTCGGAGCTGAGGGAAGATGGCGGCTGCCGCCAGTGGGCCGTGAGTGAGAGCAAAATTGGATGATGAACTGATGTGGAAATAAGAGGAACAGGCCCACAAAGAAAGACGTCAAAAAAGGTATACAGAAAAAGAGAAAGATAAAAAACTCAGAGACAAAAGATAGATGGATTAATTTAAGTTAAGAAAAGCTGGCTAGAGCATCAAAGTTTCTCTGCCTTCCTCGGAAATCCGCGGTTTGGATCGATCCTTCCCTCGCGGTCTTCCCAGGACTGCGGGTGAGTGGATCACTGGGAGCTCGGGTGAGAGGCGTGGTACGAGTGGCGTGGTCGTATAAGGAGCAGCAGCTGGGACTCCCCGGGTGACCCTTTGGGGCGCCACAGAGCTGGGTGAACGCAAGAAGAGGAGCTACAAGATCCAGGGACACCAAACCCACACAGTGAATGTTAATCACCTTGCTGATTGCTTCTCAATTGGGAACTAGTGGAGAGCGCAGCGCGGGGCAGGTACGCCCTGCGGGAACTGGGCTCCACGTGGCAGGGATCAGTGCAGCTGTGATTACAGAGGCAACGAGGGAGGACACCATGGTGCTCGCCGGAACCTGAAGGATCAAGGAGCCAGAGAAGGAGGACATCAGGGGCCAGCCACCCAGCTATACAGCAAGCCACGGAATAAGAGGTGTCTTTGGATCCTGTATTTCAAGAAGCTCTCAAAAGAACTTATCAAGATCACCCAACCACCAAAAAAGAACACCAGAATCGTAAGTATACACCTCACTGACTGAGAACAGGGGTGGTCAGCTTGCCCAGGGAAACATTTTTAGTTTCTCATTTCCTGGTGCTTGAAGTTTCTCATTTCTGAGGCTTGGAGGTGTAAGCCTGAAGGGTTAGGGTCTTACACCATCTGCACTGAGCAGAGAAAGAGATGAGTAGACGCCAACAGAAAAATACAGGCAACAACATAAAGACTCATATGACAACACCAGAACCTACCGACCCTACTATTGCAACTTCTGAACATACCAAGGCAGAAGAAACAGAAGAAATCAATCTTAAAAATGACGTTAAGAAGATGATAGAGGCCCTTAAAGAAGAAATAAAAAATACTCTTAAAGAGGAAATAAAAAATTTCTTCAAAGAGGAAATGAAAATTTCCATTAAAGAGGAAATAAAAAATTTCCTTAAAGAGGAAATGGAAAACTCCATTAAAGAGGAAATAAAAAATTCTCTTAAAGAGGAAATGAAAAACTTCCTTAAAGAGGAAATAAAAAATTCCCTTAAAGAAATGGAAGAAAAAACAAACAGAAAATTGGAAGAAAGCAAAGAAAGCCTAGAAAAAATAATTAAACAGATGAAAGAAACATTCCAAGATCTGAAAAAAGAAATTGAGACAACAAAGAAAACACAAGCTGAGGGAATGCTGGGAATAGAAACCCTGACTAAATGAACAGGAACTACAGAAAGAAGCATAATCAACCGAATACAAGAGATGGAACAGAGAATCTCTGACCCTGAAGACACAATAGAGAAAATAGATTCGTCAGTCAAAGAAAACACTAAAGATAAAAAAGTCGTAACACAAAATGTCCAAAAAATCTGGGACACCATGAAAAGACCAAACTTAAGAATAATAGGGATAGAAGAAGGAGAAGAATACCAACTCAAAGGCATAGAAAATATATTCAACAAAATCATAGAAGAAAATTTTCCTAACCTAAAGAAAGAAATACCTATGAAGATACAAGAAGCTTACAGAACACCAAATAGGCTGGACCCAAAAAGAAAGTCCTCTTGCCACATAATAATCAAAACATTAAACATACAGATCAAAGAAAAGATATTAAGAGCTGCAAAGGAGAAAGACCAAGTAACATATAAAGGCAAACCTATCAGAATAACACCAGACTTCTCAATAGAGATTATGAAAGCTAGAAGGTCCTGGACAAATGTTATGCAGACACTAAGAGACCATGGATGCCAACCTAGACTATTATACCCAGCAAAACTCTCAATCACCATAGGCGGAGTAAACAAAATATTCCATGATAAAACCAGATTTAATCAATACCTATCCAAAAACCCAGCCTTACAGAAAGCACTAGAAGGAAAAATCCAACTTAAAGAAGCTAAACACACCCATGAAAACTCAGGCAATAGATAAACCCACACCAACATCTGAAGAAATAGAAGGGACAAATTCCTCCCCAGAAAATGCATGACCTGTGAAAGCTGCTAAGAGTTTGAGGCAGATTTGGGGAGAAAGAAAGCCCCTACCTCCAAAGGCAGCTAGCAGAGGAGCAGAGCAGCCTGGGATGTCTGGGGCTCTGCATCTGGGGGGAAGGGACCATGCAGGATGAGAGTGGAATCAGTGGGAGAGGGGTTTCTCTGAAGGAGCTGTGGAAGGGCTGTTGTGGGTGTTGACTATAAGCTCTAAACTTTAGAAATGATGTACGTACTTTCTGTCTAGTTAAGAGAATCTTTTTAATAGAGATAGTGATAATAATTAAGAGTAAGAAGTAGAAAAAGATGAAAATAAGATATGTGAGTTTGTAAAAATTCTGTCTTGTTAGATCTGTGTTAAGAAATCCTTGGGTGTTTACTAAGTTAAATATATGCTAATGGTAGCCCTATATAAGTTTGTAAAATAGATCCATAGAGTTCCTTTAAAAATATAAGCTTGCAAGAAGAATCTAAGGTAGTCCTAAAACATACAGTAATAAGCTTGTAAGAGGTAAAGATACTAGTTGTAAATGTAAGTTTAAATAAGAATTAAGAAGATGGAATGAATATAAGAAGTATATAAGAAGTAATAAGAAATATATCTGCTAAAGTAGTTCCCCACAGCTGAGATCTGTGGAAAATCAATGCAATACAGAAAAACCTGAGGTAACGTCAAAAATATTGTGGTTTACAATACTACTGTACCTAGAAAGGTCTCTGTCTGTGAGAACAAAAGTTGCAGAGATGCTTGTTTGAACTAAAATTATTAACTGCAAAAAGTTTTGGTTGTAAATCGTCTCTTCATATTTGGAAGTGAAAGCCTGATACCAGAATTTACTTTTTTTTTTTGAACTTCTTGAACTTAATGAGAAAACTACAAAAAAGATTTTGGTTATGGATTTATCATATTTGGAAGGCTAGTGTCAGAATTTATCATTTGAATTTTGAGACTTAAGAAATGAAATGCACAATAGAGATTTCATTGCAATGGGACAATTTCGAGTTTATAGTAATGACCTAGGAACTGTATGTTGGAACTGGGTTAAAAATGGAACTGTTTAAATGAAGAAATTTATTGTTTCTACCTTGACTCAAGATGCAGTTTTGTGTATGCATATATGCTGGTGATTCATGTATTGTTCTATTTACTGTTTCTACCTTGACTCAAGATGCAGTTTTGTGTTTGCATATATGCTGGAGACTCATGTATTGTTCTATGTTAAAAATGCAATTGTTTTGTGGAAAAAAATAAATAAATAAACTTTTAAAAAAACAAAACAGCACCCTGTGATACAAGTAATGTTTCAAGTCTGTTGGTTTAGCTCCGACATTTGAAGACCCTTCACTTCCCACTGTCCTTCTCTGTGTTAGGGTAACTTACAGCCATTTCTTTGAAAATGGCACTCTCAGCTCTAGCTTGTAGGTCATTAAGCACCAGTCACTATGTCCGTGGCTTGTGTTGTACTTTTGTCTGCCTCTGGACAGAGTGGTCAGAGGGCAGGTGGTGAAGGAGCACTCCTTATGATAATCTGAATAGTTCTGTGCATCATCTTAGCCCTTAAACCTGGCTCACAGACAGAAAAACATAAATTACCCCAAGTTGAGTATTTGCTCTCTGCCTTTTCACTGTTTGTTATGCAGCTGTGTTGCTTTTTACAAGGAAAGTCCAAGATCACCCAGAGTTCCACGGAGGGCTTCCCTTATTAACTGCCAGGGAAGCCCATCTTCTTCTTGAGGCCTTGTCATCAGCCGATTTGTTCTCCCAGATCCACTTTACTCTACCCTGGCCCTGGGCATCATTATCCTGGTTTAAAAGAAAGCTACAGATGTGTCAAGTTTGTTGAGTAACCCCTACTACCTCTCCCTGCAATTGTTAAGGGTGGGGGGACGTTGACTAGCAGTATATGTCAAGCACTCTCAATTAATGATATTTACTGCCTGGTTTCCTTGGTAGATTTGGGGCTGGACTTGCTACTACCAAGCCTGACTATAGGTGCTTGATGCTAGTTAATTAGGTGACTGTGTTAATTATATTTCTTGTCACTGTGGCCAAATACCAGAAAGGAAGCAACTTAAGGCAGGAAGGATTTGCTTCAGCTTGTGGTTTAAGGGGATACAAGCCACCACATTCTCTGTGATGGTGAAGACATGGTATCAGAAGCAGGAGGTGAGTGGTCTCATTGAATCTAGCCAGGAAGCAGAGAGTAAGCAGAAGTAGGACTAGGCTGTAGAGCCTCAAGGACCACCTCCAGTGATACACATCCTCAACAAAGCTCCATCGCCTAAAGGTTCCACAACTTCGCCAAACAGTGCCACCAGCTGGGGACTGAGTATCAAAACATTAGAGCCTGTGGGGGACAGTTCACATTCAAACTAAAATCAAGACTCAGTTTTTCAGTGTGGCACTAGACATCAGACCCAAGGCCTTGCAAATACCAGGTCAAGGGTTCTACCACTGAGCTGAATCCCCAACTATATGACCATCAGCAAGGTGAGGAGTAGCCTCTGCCAGGTATCATTTAGTTCTGTAGCAACTTCTGCCCTGTCTCCTTCAAATAGAACTCTTCTCCATTCCCTTCTCCATCTCCAGTACCACCCTTCCAGTCCAGTCACTGACATTTCTTCACTGGATTCTTAGCAGTTTCCACTCCAGCATCTTAGCCTATCTTCCTGACCTTCTGTGATCTAATTTCCAAGCAGAGAAATCTTACATGAGATGCTGTGTATGCCCTGACAATATTACACTTTCACCTCTGATTCCCAAACATTCTCGAAGTGACTTCGCCTCCGGTGTAACCTTGGCCCCTCCACGTCTGTGACCTCTTTCCTTCACTCTGCTCTCATCACACCAATCTCTGTTCCTCTTCTTCAGAAATTCCACGCTTTGCACTTGCTGGTCAATGTCAACGCAATGGCCCTCCTGCAGACATCTGTGACTGCCACTCTTTCTCCTTCACAGTGCTCCATGTAAGTGTCAACCCATCTACTGTTCAGCATTTTCTCAAACAAATCTGTTTGTATAATACTTTTTACAAATTAAAATGGTCTAGTTAGTATTTTCTAGATTTCCTAGCAAATGTGTTATCAGAGCAAAGAACATGAATATTTTGAAACACATAAATTCAGTAGGCACAATTCTGAGATAATTCAAGACCCCAGTCTCCTACCTCTCTGTAATATAAATCCTGCTAATGTCCCATCCCTTGAACAGAGGTTGGGTTTATAAGTAAGATGGGAATTTACACTTATGATAAGGTTATATTGTATGAGAAATGGTAAGACATCCTGAAGATAACAACCTTGGGAGTTGATCAGTGGGGCCATGATCCTAGCTGCACTTGACTTAGGCAAATCCTTAAATGATGTCAGAATTAAGTAGCAGCAGTAGGATCCTGTCCCAAACCCTGAAGAAGTTAATATTTATCTTGTGAGAAGAGATGTGACAGGTTTTGGGCTGGCCCTGGGAGCTAAGAGTGATTCCCAACTAACAGTTAGCTTACAGCAGGGATCTACAACTTATAACTGCAAAACAAATGAATTCTACCAATAGTCTATTGAGAGCTTGGATGAACATATCAAGCACCAGAGAAGATTTCTGTAGCATGAATCTTGAAGAGTGTTATTAATAAAAAACAAACCTAGAGCCAGGTACTGGGGTCAATGCTGGAAGATCAGAGAAGCAGAACAAGCCACAGCTTCCTCACCTCGGAATTCCTCGGCTGATCCTCTTTCCTCAGACTGGAAACCTCTGTGTCCTTATCCAAATGGGTCTCAGCTGAACTGCTTCTCGAATGCCTGAAAGCTTAACCAGGCCAAAAGCTTCTAGTTCCTGGTTTTCACGCCTTATATACCTTTTTGCTTTCTGCCATCACTTCCTGGGATTAAAGGCTCACTTCCTGGGATTAAAAGTGTGAGTCACCATGCCTGGCTGTTTCCAGTGTGGCTTTAAACTCACAGAGATCCAGATGGATCTCTGCCTCACAAGTGATAGGATTAAAGGCGTATGTGCCATCATTTTCTGGCCTCTACACCAGATAAGTTTATTAGGGTGCACAATAATTTGGGGAACACAATTATCACCACAGATTTCAGTTTGGACAACACATAGATTTTAGCCTGATGAGACACTAAGGAGAAGATTCATATAAGCCTAAGCTGTGACTGACTCTTGATTGACAGGAAGTTCAGGCTAACAAATATGTGTTGTTTCAGCTGTTCTGGTGGTTGTTACACCGTAATAAATAGCTGAGATAAATGTTAAAGTACCTGGCTCCTATTAGGCCTACTGTGTGTGCTGTCAAATGAACAGCTATCTGATTAGTTTTTGTATGCATTCCTGGAGGTGGAGGAAAGGGCTAGGGACATGAGGGAACTGAACACTTGAGTGAGGGAAAAAACAAGGAAAGGGAAAAAAATTACTGACATGTTTCACAGCTGCCCTGAAGATGAACCCTGCCCTTCTAGGACGGCACAATTCAAGTAATCCAATACTTTCTGCTAGAACATCTGGGCCTGTTTCAAATACCAGGCAGGTAGAAAGGAAGATTCTATCCAGAACTACACAGCAAAAATTCAAACAAGAATTCCATTCAAAAGTGCAAAATATTGCAATTCCAGAAACTCAAACAAAACAGATTTTTTTTCTCAAGTAAGCCCTGGTACACTCTGAACCCAAGTTAATGCTCAGAGAAGAGGAGCCTCCTTAGCTTTGCTTTGTGTTGTTCTTCTTCCCCACAAGATCTTGAGCCTATTGGGCACATCTTAATTAAAGTAACAAGCACCGCTCCCTAAAACCCATCAAGCTGCTCCAAAGGCCTCAAAGTACAACAGCCTGTGTGAGTGGACAGAGAACTCCAGCAAGATTGGGGAGCATTGATTTGCTTTGCAGCTCCTGCACTGGGGGGCCAGTGACAAGTCCCTTCACTTCCAGATCCTGGTCGCTACACAAGAGGAGCAATCCTTCAAGCTATCCATCACCACTCCACAATGAGCTCAGGTCACATGACACAGAGGCAAGTGGAGGGAGCTGTGCAAAGGTTCAGCTCATGAAATGTGGGTCACACAGAGCAGTCGGGAAACCATTTACTGGCAGAGATCTTGCCTCTCTGTCTTCTTTCAGGCAATCAGCAAAGGGGTCCAAGGAATAATTGATCTCCCAAAGATGTTGCTAAAGGACTCACTCTGTTAGCTTGTCCAGGGAGCTAAACACCAAGAGAATGCAGAGCATCCATAGGCTGCTATTGTTAGACTGAGCCTAATGCAGGCTTTGACTTTCTATTTATGCAGTGGATGAATATTCAGTATATTGAATATCTGACAATAAACATCAGGTATATGACAGAAAATGAAATGAACCTCTCATCTTCACGGAGGTTGCAAGGTTGAAAGACAGTCTTTATGACTTCAGTCTACCCACATAAATGTCCAAGTCATACAAGCATACCACATTGTGGAGACACCTCTTTTATAAAGATGTCTCTAGGCCTTCTGATTGTCCTCAGAATATCCAGATATACACATCAGGTCAGGAACTCCTTGAGAGCTGCCTTGTCTTACATATTTCTCCCCCCCCCCCCCCCGCCACCTCCTTTGAGAAGTTTAAGAGCAAATAGGGTACTTTGCAGGGCATGTTATCTAAACCCAAAGAGTGCCCATCAATATTAATGGCTCTCAAGTTCATTTTACATAAAGTTTTATGTAATTTTCTTTTCATAAAAGTATAAAGCTTATAATGTCTTTAAAAGGTGAACTAGTGGGCTATTTAAGGTCATCCCTGTCCTAGTACATTTCTTGCTGTTGTGATCAAGTGTCCTGACCAAACAGCTTCAAGGAATGGTTGATTTAGCTTACAGCTCTAGGTTACAGTTCATCCTTAAAGAGAAGGAGGCATGGTAAGAATTTGAAGCAGCCAGTCAAGTCCACAGTAAAGATCACAGAAAGATAAATCCATGCATGCCTCCTACTCAACCCACATTCTCCATTCTTACATGGTCCAGGACCCAAAACCCAAAGAATGGTGCCTTCTGGGCCTTCACATCAACATAAGCTCCACATACGTGCCCATGGGCCAACCTGATCTAGACAATCCCTCACTGAGACTCTCTTCCCAGGTGGTTCTACACTGTGACAAGTTGACAGTTTAAACTCACCGGAACAGCCCTAGAGTCACATGAACTTGACTAGTCTCTTGAAGGGAGGATGAAGAGGTAGCATTGTCTCAGGGAGTAATAACCACACATGAGCCAAGAGCATCAGTGAGAGTGTGCCATTGTCATAACTGTCATCTGTGATTGTCAAGATATGTAAAAATAACTTTTTACCTAGATTATATGATTTCTGCACCTAAACTAGCATATGCAGTAGTGTTGTAATTGAATGTGAAAAGGGGCCCTATATCTTGGTGGTCCCCAGTTAGTAGCACTATTTGGGGAGGTTCTGGGACTTTTAGGAGGTGAGTCTCAGCTGGAGGAAGGGTCATTGGGTGGGTGAGGGGAGATGGTCTTTGGAGACTATCTTGTCCTGAACAGGTCTCACTCTCCATCTCCTCCTCTTCTCAGCTCTACCTACTCCTCCATGTCTCTCTTCTCTCCCTTCCTTCCCCTGCCCCTCTTTCTGATTCCCTTACATGCCCACCACCAGGACATCTGCCTTACTATAGGTCTGAAACTAAAAAAGTACACAACTATGGAATAAAATCACTGAAGCCATGAAGAAAAGGAAAGTCCTTTTGTGAATTATTTCTCTTGGGTGTTTGTTCAGAGCAACAAAAGCCTGATTAACAGAAGCAGTAGAAAAAAACAATCTCTCTAAACTGTTTATAGCTAACAAGTATTCATAGATTGGCTCATAGCCTTCCAGATTCTTCTGTGCCCATATAGCACCATGCACTAATCTAGATCCACACCTTAAAGCTCTACTCTATGCTCTGTAAAGCACAATGGTAGAGGTCACTACATGATGCACCTTCCTTTAGTCTGTCCTCGTTGGAGGACTTGGGCTTTTCTCCTTTTTCTTCTGTGTTTGGGTATGTTTATGAGTGTATATATTTATTCTCTTGCTTTGTTTCCAAACAGGTCTCATTATGTAGCCCAGACTGCTTCCAAACTGCTCATGCTGTCTAGGATTGCTGGACCCTCTGCCTCAGCCTCCCAAGTACTAAGATCGCAAGGGTTTGTCACCATACCCAGATGGC
This sequence comes from Peromyscus aztecus, assembly GCA_902168405.1. NCBI lineage: Eukaryota > Metazoa > Chordata > Mammalia > Rodentia > Cricetidae > Peromyscus > Peromyscus aztecus. Next base: position 41,323 of record CABHPQ010147803.1, read on the forward strand.
TGCTGTGTCATTTTTATGACAACTTTTACTAGACAATTAAGGCAGTTTAATATCAGTTTTTATTAAAATGACACTGCAGCAAAAACTTCAGTACATGTATGTTTGTGTACTAATGTACTGGGTTTTAGAAGGCAAAATTCTCAAAATTTCATTTAGCAGTATGGCAATTCAAAAAGCACCTTGCCTCTGGCCCTGCAACACTACTTCCTAAAATCTGGGACTCCTCTATGTGGTCCCTCTCTACAATGGATTTCAGGACAAAGCTTTGGGGAGAAAAACTTTTGTGATGCCCAAAAGACATAATGATTTGTATTCTGCCAACAACCGTGGAGGCCAAACAGTTATGGTACCTGCCAAAGATGGACAAGCTAAACAATCATGTGCATTCCAATTTCCTTTGGCTTCTTTGAGGATTCTAGTCTGAGGAAAACCTTAATGATGTGAAATATTTGCAATCTGATTCCCTCAGATTAGGAAACTGATCTAGAAAATGTCTAAGGTGAGGCATCCTCATTGCCCTCCCTTGCTATCTGTCATCTACATCTCAGACCCAGCTAGTGGGACTTTGGGATGTGCACCTTGGTGGTACCCTAGTCTTCTGTATTACATTTTCTCTAAAGCTCCCAGGAAACAGTAAATACAGAGGAAAAGGTTAGACAAGCCTTGTACCTCCACTGGTAAGTTGGGCAAAAGACTCAAAGGTCTTTCTTAGTTATTCCATCCCTGCTGCCTGCACAGACAGGAAATTTAGCATATCAGAACAGATCTGTGGGACCAGTGTGATATCTCAGTGGGTGAGGGTATTTGCCACCAAGCCTAAAGATCTGAGTTCCTGAATTTGATCCCCAGGCCCCATATAGTAGAAAAAGATAACTAACTCCAAGTGTCTTCTGACCTTTACGATGTACCTATGCGCGCGTGTGCGCGCACACACACACACAATAAATAAATGAATGAATGAATGAATAAATAAATAAATAAATAAATAAATAAATAAAATCATTAACAAACAAATGAGTTATTCAACCACACTCTAAGGTGATCCATGGGAGCCTTCCTAGAAATGGAGCTGTTTGCACACCACCACATGACTGAGCCTGTGCAGAGGCATCATTATGAGCTCTCAGCACACAGTAGAATGCAGAGTGAGTCTCTGTTACCCCAGAGGCTTCAGGCCTATAGAGAGAGACAAGCCAGTTGAAATCCTGCTATTTTGTCAAGCCACCAATGGACTTGCTTGGTGTCCGCACAGCAAGTGTTTAAAAGTATGCCCACATGGTCCTGTGCTTCCCAACCACGGATCAGCCAAACTGAAACGGAGAAGCAAGCACATCCCATCCTAGGAGCTCACTACTCCATAGTTTTTCTGAATGGCAGCCCAGTGGGGGCATAACACGACTCACCAAACTACTGTCAAAAAAGAAAAGGTCCATAAAGCCAATAACGTAAAACTTTAAATTGACACAAAACACAGATTTAAATTGACACAAAACACAAAACACCTTTCCCACCAGGGTCATCAAGGTGCTAGTCTATTTTATCACTTGAAATGAATATTTTTTAAGTCACCTTTCATCTGCTGTAGCTAATGAGGATATGTAATAATATTACACAGGAAGTGGCACAGTAGGGGAGCTTTTTCAACTTAGACATGTTGAAATTTTCCTTTCCTGCCTACAAGGGATAGAAATAAAAGCCCTCCTCTTTTCACCCAAGCTCAAACAGAATGCAGAAGCAGCAGTAGGTGAGACACAGAAAACTCCATAGAAATAGAGAAGTTATTTCTGGATAATTGGCAGCAGACATGTTGCTGAGCACATGGGAGGAAGGGTCTCCATGGCAACACAGTTGATGATGGCTCCCTATTTAAATAAAATGTTGAGCTTTTCTACTTCCAGAGACAGAATTTTCAGTAATTTTTGTATTAAGTTCTCTAACTCAGGAAAAGCATTCTAGCTGAGGGCACAGAAGACAAGGGGAACATGGGAAAGTAAAGAAAATCTCAAGTCAGCTCTGAACAGAACTGCAGACTGACACTTGGCACGACTCCTCATGAGGACCAAGTGGCCATTAACTGGATCCCATAACACTGTATGTGTAATTTCTCCTACATAATTATGTTCATAGTAATAGTAAGACATTATACGATAACATTTATTTATTCTTAGTAGGTACCTTTTGTTCTTCATAGAGAAGATAGAGATAGAGATAGAGAAGATATCTTCAAGATAGAGATATAGGTGAATAGAGGCCAGCTCATAAAAAGGCCTGGTATCTTTGGTAGGTTCAGGTTGACAAACAGTTCTCTTTTGTTTGAGTCATCACGTTAGAGCAGACAACACATCCCTCCCACTGCAAGACACGTCAGTTTATAGTATATATTTTGGTGTACAATTACCAGCTTGAAAATATAATGAGTGGTGGCATAACCATGATTTTGATGCCCCTTGGAGTTCAGTCCTTTACTCATTTCTTTTTAAGGACTAGGCACATTAAAAGCTGGCCATTGGTGGACCCAGAAACTCATATCATCACTACATATCACACCCCAGTAGCCTTAATCACCTCCTGCCAACTGGTTGTATTGTCTTCGAACCACTGGCCATGACACTTCCATCAATCTAGTCTTTTTTAAAGATCCAATAAAATTAAAATTGTTTTTTACTGTATAGCCTTAAACTGTTACTATTCAAACTGCTAAGGGTCTTTTAGTTTATAATATGTAAATCTTACATATGTTTATTACAACACTTACAAGAATCTAGACTACAGAGAAGGTTCAGTAGGCAAAGTTCTTGCTGCAAAAGCATGAAAACTTGAGTTTGGATCCCCAGCACCCAAGTAAAAAACCAAGTGTGGCCATCTACTCTGTAACCAAAGTGCAGGGGAGAGGTAGACACAGACAGAGTCCAGAGGCTACCCAGTCAAACAGTCTGGCCTAAATGGCAAGGTCCAAATTCAGTGAGAGATGTTATCTCAAAAAATAAGATGGAGAGCAATAGAAGAAAACAGCCAAATCAGCCTCTGGTATCCACACATACGCAAGGCAAGCACACCCATGCAGATACACATGCACACACAGACATATACCTCCACCACCACTCCCACACACAGAAGGGACATTTTATGTGTAATTTAATTCTCTTCATTTTTTAAAAGAAATGATTATAAGGAAGTTTTCTTTTAATCATCATGTAGGATAAATATTAATGGAAAGAGAGAAACATAAATTTGCTGCTTAAAACATAAACCTTGTGTATATATGTAAAGAAACTTGATGTGTGTGTGTGTGTGTGTGTGTGTGTGTGTGTGTGTGTTTCCTTTGAAGTAAACTTTTATTACATTCTGGATGTTACTTTTTTCAGTTAATTGTAAATTTCAGAAAGCAAAGTATAAGATATGAATAACAGTCACTAATTTTCTAATTGTCAATAATATTCAGCTGCGTGATCAGACACAAATATAAGACATGCTGCTGAAAAGAACAGTCCGAGTAAGGCATCCTCAGTGTGGGCAAAGGGCAACATCATCCTCGATGCGGGCTATGGTGCTGTTTGTGTGAGTCTCCAAAGGAGAGCTGACATTCAGCAGCTGCTGGATGAAGTGACAAGAGATGTTACCTCCAACTCCTATGTTCTACTGCACTGTGGAGACGGATGAAGTAGTCATGATTGTTATAAGTGTTACAGCAATGCAACAACCACAGATTCAACCTTCCTTTGCTTCTCTGACAACAGACAGCAGTAGAGAAATGCTTTTAAAAGACTAAGTCTCTAAGTGTCAAGTCTTTGAAGACTAGCTCTTTAATGAAAGGAAAAATGTTGCTTCATCAGTTTGAGTTTATACAAGATAAGAGAATCCTTAAAGTACTTGTTGTGAATAACGTTTTGCATTTTTGTATTATTTGATCCAGAATTTCCATTCTGGTAATTCATCCTAAGCCATCCGAAATATGAAGGATTTTTTTATCAATGTTAATACAATGTCATTTTAATAGCTAAAAATTGCAAATAATCTAAATGTCTAGTAATTAAGTAAATTATGATGTATTCAGTTATGATGAGATAATATCCTGAAATATTAATCTTTTTTCTATTCCATTATACATGACCCTTCTCCTAGATAATCAGAGGCATTCAAAAGAAATTGGGATTGTTATGGTAAGATTGGAAAGAAATAGTCAATAGTCAGTTTTTTCAACTTCTAAAATAACTCTTGCTGATCACCAGAAGTCAGCTTAGTGGGACAGATGGCTGATGAAGTTTATGTAACAATAGCTAGCCAGAAAGGAAAGAGTACGTACTCATCAGAGCCATCTTTCCTGACATTCATGCTGAGAGAAGTAGAGTGTAGTTTTAAGGGAAGGACAGCACCTGAGATTAGAGGTATAGGCAGTAATCTGATGGGGAACCTCAAGAAGGCAAGGGATAGGCCAAGCACCTACTTCTAGAAAGTCTACTTTAGAGTGGATAATGAGTTACCTTATGAGTGGTCCACATTGTCATCAACAAAGGCCTCCAAACAAAGATCACTTGCATGGTGCTCAGTCATCTAGTGGGAGGTGAGCACCTGTATCCAGACCTTTGAGGGCATCTGAACTACTTTATGTGGACCAGTGTTTCTTGGGACATTCCTGAACCTCTCAACCCAGGCTTTCATGCCCTTTATGTACAGACAACAATGAGAGGTTCTCAAGGAAGGTCCCAGCACTGGTGCTTAGGACCAAAGGATGGTGAAACTCACCCTTTTGTATGCATGAATGAAATAACCACTATAATTTACTGCTTGACAATCACAATTCTAAACATTGTGCAAGTATCTATTTTCATTATGGCCCTTCCCCTGCCTGAGTTTCCCTGTCTGTAAAATAGACCTGTAACATAGATACCGTCATAAATGGTAGTTTTCCCCTAACTAACTACCCAGCTAAAAATTAGCACATGCAAAATATAAATGGATGCAGGATGACCCTAGAGTCAACAACCCTAATTGCTATGGTAGTCTATATCCAGTGAGCCATTAAAATTTATATTTTCACATACTGGTAAAAATATATGCAAGGAGCTAGTGTGTCTCATTTGGACTGCTCAGAACTCAATACTACACCCACAATGTAAAACAATACACAGGGGCAAGAGAGATGGCTCAGCAAGCCACAGTGTTTGCCACCAAGCATGACAATCTGACTTGGATCCATGGGCCCAACATGGTAGAAGGAGAGAGCAGATTCCTATAAGTTGCACATACACACACACACACACACACACACACACACACACACACACACACACACAGGATGCCAAGTAAGCAGGGAAGAGGAACATGCTCATGTTATCCTCTGAGGCAATTGCTTTGATAGGGAACAGGACCTGGGTGGCAGAGAGGAGGTCAGCACAAGTCACCACACTGAGCAGATCTGCCACCTTACCACATGCCTGCAGCTTGAGAGGGGCAGTGGCATCACCAGAGATCAGCTTTGTACCTTCATTTTTCATTCTGCGCATGTCCTGTGACAGGACTTATGCACAGTATGTAGTTCAGTTCACACTCATGTTCTTCATCCACTACACTTTCTTGTCTTGTTAAGAAAACTTTTCATGCTTTAAGTTCATGAAAATATCCATTCATTTTCAAAAACAACAAAAAAAATCACCTCCTGTTGTTTTCCCTTTTACACTAAGATATTAAGAACACTGAGAATCCATTCTGTGCACATGTAGAGAAGGGTCCAACTGAATTGTTCCACATACCTCTGGTTCAAAGGCCCACTCTTTCCTTACCTGCCTGTGAGGCCACCTGCTTCCCATGGGTCTTGTTGTCTATGCCTATGCCTAGCACCACACTGGTTAAATTATCGTTGACTTGAGATACAACAGCAACACTAAAATGTGAAACCTCGTGCATTGCTGAGATCCAGATGGGGAGTTCACTTTGGCATCTCCAATTTTAAACACAAGCAAATGGAAGAAAAGAATAGGGGTGACACTCACAGGTGTCAGTGCCCTGTTGTTAGGTGAAGGTGGCCTTGTATTTCTTTGTGGTCTCTTCATCCCCCTCCCCCTTCCCTACTCTTCCCCTCCCCCTCCAAATGAATGCACAATTGTTCTGGACTCATGATTTCTCATATATCAGGTTCACCATGGTAAAAACTAGAAAATAATCTGAGAAGACTGAAACACAACATCAACAGGTTAAATAAGAGAACCAAGCTATGACTAAGACAGCTGCAGACAAGCCATGCAAAGCCAGGGGGCCACGCCTACATCTCCTGCATCTGCAGACATATGACCCAAAGCAGGGGGCCACGCCCAGATTTCATTACAGCAATTTAGGCATGTGAGGAAATTAGTTTATCATTGGTATGTGGAGCCTGCCAAATCACCCCAGGGATAGCCTGCTCTGAATCACCTGTGGCCACTCTCCAGGCAGCAGTTATGCCCCTAATCCCACCGAGTGAGTCAAAGATGGTTCATTTATTCTTTTAAAAAATGGACAGCCAAGGTAGCTATTCTCTTTAAAGATGGGTTCTCACTCCAACTTTCATTAAAATAAAACTTGGGTGAACAAAACAGGCAGCATCTAACAGACAGACCTCTGCTGTGGATAGCCCTCAATAGTACATTTGACTTCCATCTAGTGACACAAGGTCACTCCTAATTCCATCGCCAATAAATATTCAAGACATTTTCTCTTCTCAAAATAAAAACAACAGGTAAACTCAGCTCCTGAAGACTCTCTGTACAGTGACCCAAGAATAAGGTCATGGTGAGCTCACTGCTCTGGGGCAAATGAGAACCTCCTTAGTTTTCTTCTGGAATATTTCCTGTGATAACTGGTCTGGTTTTAAAAACAAATTCTGTTCTAAATTTTATTTTTAATAAACTGAATGGGTCACGCATTTGCACAACCAAAGGTACACAGCACAGCTTGTCTTATTCTCGACAAAATAGTCACGGGGGAGGGAACTGAGTGTGGAGGATTCTGTTATCAAAATGAGGAAAGGGATGTGGGCTGATTTTCAGCTAGGCAATGAGCTGGTCCAGGCCTCTCCCCAGAAAATGGGCATGTGAAGACGAAGTTCAGTGCTTGCAGGTTAGCCACTGGCCTTCCTATTTAGTGATCTAGCCATCTAGTACACAGGGGAAGGGTAAAATGCTTTAACAAATGTCTAGAAAAGTAGTCATTTGGCTACTTACTACTCTGCCTACTACCTAACACCAGCATGCCCATCGACCAACTCAGCAAGTGTCTAACTTCATTTTGAATAAGAAAGCAGATGGTGGTGGTGGTGGTGGTGGTGGTGGTGGTGGTGGTGGTGGTGGTGGTGGTGGAGGTGGTGGTGGTGGTGGAGGTGGTGGAGGTGGTGGAGGTGGTGGAGGTGGAGGTGGTGGTGGTGGTGGTGGTGGTGGTGGAGGTGGAGGTGGTGGAGGTGGTGGAGGTGGTGGTGGTGGTGGAGGTAGTGGAGGTGGTGGTGGTGGTGGAGGTAGTGGAGGTGGTGGTGGTGGTGGTATGATGGTAGTCATGCTTGCTATCCATTGATAATCTTTCTTCTGGTGATTTATCCATTCCCATAGTTTTTCTGTTGACTTAAGTACCTATATATTTTTTTAAAGATTTATTTATTATGTACACAGTATCCTGCCAGTGTATGTCCCTACAGGCCAGAAGAGGGCGCCAGATCTCATTACAGATGGTTTGTGAGCCACCATGTGGTTGCTGGGAATTGAACTCAGGACCTCTGGAAGAACAGTCAGTGCTCTTAACCTCTGAGCCATCTCTCCAGCCCAGCACCTATATTTTTCATAAGTACTTTGTTCTCCAAAAAAATGAAATATAGTTGCCTGCATAATTCTAGTCTTCTCTAACATATCCAAAACCAAATATTTTATTTCCCCTGTAAGCCAATGCCTCCTTTGTTCCTTTTCATCAATAAAACTCCAAAGCCAAAATGTCCAAGAGTCACTTGGGGCTGGTCTTTGATTTTTTAATTGACACATAAACATAAATATATATTTTTATTCAAATTAATATATAAGCATATACATATGTCTGTTAAGGGGTTCCACATGACATCCTATTCCATGTATATACTGTATAATATTCAAAATCAGGGTAGTTATACCTATTTCCTTGGTGGTCATCATTTCTTTGTGGTGAAAACATTCAAATTCCTTTCTTCTAGTATTTTTTTTAATAAATAGCACACTACCATTCTCTATATTCACCCCACTGTGCAATAGAACATCCTAACATGTCTCCTAACTGTAAATTGCTACCTCCTCCATCTTCCCAAGTCTCTCCTCCCCTCAGCCAGTGTACTCTAAACTTCTAAACACCCAGCAGCTTTAGACTCCACACTAGAGAACATGCTACATTTATCTTTCTGCTTCTGGTTTATTTCACTTGGCATAGTGTTTTTCAGGTTCATCCATGTTTTCACAAACCACAGAGTTTCCTTTATTGTGTTTATTATTTGTCCATAGTGAGTTGTCCTTGCATTCCTGGGTGAAATACCTTGGAGAATGATATTTTAATGTGGTACTAAATCTGGTTTGTTAATATTATATTGAGGATTTCTGCATCTATTATTCAGAAATCTCCTCTCTCCCCAACAGACGTCTGTCTGGTTTCAGTACTAAGGTAAATGCTGGCCTCATGGAATGCTTTTGGAAGAATTTCCTTCACTTCAATTCTTTTGGAAGGTACTGAAAATATTAATTTTCTTTAAGTGTTTGGTGGAATTTGGCAGAGAAGCCATCATGTCCCAGGGCCTCCTTGTTGGGGAAATTTTTATTATAACATCCTCACTATAGGATGATCTGTAGGATTTTTGTATTTTTGTATTTCTTCATAATTTAATCTTGGTAGATGGTATACATACGGAGATTTGTCTATTTCTTCTAAATTATCTACTTTGTTATGTAATTTACATAATTATGTCTTAAAATACTTAAGATACTTGATATTCCATAGTATAAGTTGTAACTCTTTTTTATCTCTCATTTTTATTTTAGTTTTCTTTTATATAAATTTGGCGAAAGCATTGTCAATTTTGTTTAACTTTTTAAAACACCATTTATTTTATTATTTTTTTAAGATTTCTACTTCTAATTTGTTTATTTCTGCTATTATTTGCTTCTTCCAACTAGTTGTGGCTTTAGTTATTGTTTTTCTAGTTTTCTTAGCTCAGACTTTAATTTTTTCTGAATTTCATACACAAGTAGTATGAAATTATTATTACATCATTTCCTCTCCCCAACTCCTGTATTTCCCCTACACACTTGCTCTCAAGTTCATGACCTCTCATTCTATAATTAATTATATATATACATACACACATACATATATACCACGTGTGTGTGTGTGTGTGTGTGTGTGTGTGTGTGTGTGTGTGTGTATCTAAGCTGACTTACTGTTGCTGTTTTTATGTCGTCATTGCTATAAACTTTTATTGCTATATCCCACAAGCTTCCATGTGTGTTTTTGCTTTTGTTTCCCTCAGGAAAAATTCAAATTTCTCTTTCAATTTCTTTATCTATTTAGTGATTACTCAGGAGCATGTTGTTTAATTTCCATGAAATTTTGTATTTTCCAAAGTTCTTCCTTTTATAGCCTCTAGTTTTATATCACTATGGTTAGAAAAGGTAGCTGATATTATTTAGTATTTTTTTTGTTTTTTTAAACTTATTAGTCTTGGCTGTATTGGCTTAATGAACAAAGTGCTTGCCTCCCAAGAGTAAGGGCCGGTGTTCAGATCTCCAGAACCCACATAAAAACAGTTGTATACAGTAGTGCATGTGTTTATAACCCAGTGCTGCCAGGGCAGATGGGAGACAAAAGTAGCAGCATCTGGAATCTTGAAGGCCAGCTAGCAGTGGGAACAAGAGAGTCCATTCAAACAACACAGGAGACAAGGACTGGAGCTCCACTCAGAGCTGTCCTCTGTTCTTCACAGGAGCGTGTGTGTGTGTGTGTGTGTGTGTGTGTGTGTGTGTGTGTGTGTGCGCACACACACACACACACACACACACACACACATTTTGTATTGCAGCATATGCTCTATCCATCCTTGTATGTTTAAAAAGAATGGCTCTTCAGCTCCTGGGTAGACATTCTCTGTTGTTGTTGGGTCTAGTTGGTCTCAAGAGAAGTTGAACTCCAATGTCTTGTTTCTTCTAACTCATCTCTGTGGAGTATTGGTCCACATGTAGAAGTTAGGAGTAGAGATTCCCTGTTGGCATATTACCTACCCCTACTGCCTGGCCTCCTTCGGATCTGATGTCTTAAGACACTTGATATTTCTGTAGTATAAGTTGAGACTCTCCTTTTCATCTCTCGAATACTGCTTGATGCCGTGTGCAGGTCCTCCAGGACTAGCTATGTGTATGTTCTCAGCTGCTAAGTCTTCTTGCCGAGTTGACTCCTTTGTCATTCCATGTTAGCATTCTCTGTCTCTTCTAACGATGTTGACTTAAGCTACAGCAATGTCTGCCTTCAAGATCTCTTACTATCCCTTGACTTTTTTCAGTGTGTCCCCACAGGTGACATAAGTCTTTTATAGGCAGTAAGAGGTGAGTATTGGAGTGTTTTATGTACTATCCATGTGTTTTGATTGAATAATTTAATTCACTTGGGAGTTAAAGACTTCAAATTGTCATTAGTTGTTTTGCCTTCACTTTATCCCTCTATTCTTCCCCTCCTTCCTTCCTTCCCTGACTGTCTTTCTGAGTGGTTGGGTGTTTTTTCTTTTATAGCATGTCTTGCTTCCTTACTTTTAATTTTTAAAATATTTCTCATAGGTTTTTGCTTTGTGGCTACCATAAGGGTTATAAAATTGTATTAGTTTTAAAAGGATGCTAAACTGACAACAACTTAACTTTAATTGCACAAATAAAATCTCTGTTTTTGTTGCCTCAGACCATTTTGAGTTTCTGGTGTCACAACTTACATCAATGAATTAAACTAAGAAGAATTATCTGTCTATGCACATAACCCATCAATGTGATACAGTGACAACTTGTGACTCTAGCTTGCGACTGATGACCGTCTCATTCAACACCTTCACGGAGCAGTTTTCAGATGGGCCTGACATTCACCCATCAGCTCTAGTTCTTCCAGAGACAGAATGAAAGGAATCCAACCTTAGTATTTTCTATTGGTTTGTAACAAAAACCTTACCTCAGGTATTAAAGGGTTTATTCTAGAATTGTCAGCAGTAAGGTACCTTCATTTTAAAATGGACACTGGATGTCACAAAATATCATCTGTCACTTCAGTCATCAACAGATACTTTCTAATGCTAGATGTTAGTTGCCTTGCTGACACAGCCTTAGCAGACTGAAACCAGACATCTATGCTCTGCCCACACGGCGTCCTACAACCAAATAAGAATCACGTGGCCGCACTCAATTCTTGACCAATCATTTTTGTCTTAGAACAACTGGCCATGGAGCATCTGTTCTCTGGAGAGGATTTAAAAGGAGACAGAGGGTGACTGTGCATGGGGAGATCCCAGTATCCCCACACTGCCCCAACTGAGTGTTCACTGTGGCTACACAGGCTGCCAAGGGGGAAAAGCCAAGAGTCTGTCCCCTGAAGCCACTCTTGATCATGTCAGCTGCTAGCTTCAAAACACAACTGAGCCAGAACACTTTCAGCTCTCTGGCTCCATTAAATCACGGCTTTAAAAAAATCTTTTAAAATCTCCAAAAATAAAGGTGTAGATACATTTACAAATATACTGCCTGAGAGCTCAAATCTAGTTCAAACTTGTGTGTTTTAAAGCCATAGACTGTTATTAGGCTTTACAATAAATCAACTGAATCTGGAACATACTTTGGAGAGCTTTTGAAACAGTCATAATGGGTCCCTTCATAACCTGTGGAACGCTCTGTAATCATTGTGAGATCGGCTTGGGTGCTCTGCTACATTCAGATGAAATGAACGAAGTTTCAGACGAGCCCTCTAGCTTCAATGAACTGACTGAAAATCCCTCACTGACTGGGTTTCATGATGTCATAGATGAAAACATGCAGCTTCCTCTGACATATATATGATAGTCCAAGGTGCAAGGACTGGCTTTCCAGGGGAACTCTTCAAGGACATATTAATTCCAATTATCATCTCCTACCTTACTACAAATATTTCAGTTATGTCATATGCATTTGCCTCCATACAAAGAAAATCAAAAGGAGAAAATCCAGGTGAATATGCAGTGGTCCAAATGCACAGTGCACTGAAAGCAAAGATACAAGCTCTGCTTGGGTATAGAATGTCCTCCAAATTACATCATTGCACAAGTAGAGAAAGATTTAGAGCAACCAGTGTGCCATGCTATGATTTGGTTTACAGAAAGAGAAAGATTTACCAAAAAAAAAAAAAAAATCCTAATAGCTGTTGTTTCTGTGGAATCCAGCTACACAGCCTCCTAGGACTTGTTTTAGTCATATGACTTACATTGAAATAAATAACTGTTCAAGAGGTAAATATCTTTTAACTTAAGGGAAGGTACGTAAAGCACTTGTGGTTGACAAATCAGCCCTGTTTCTGATCTTGAACAAGCCTGTGTGACTGTAGTTGTAATAAGTGTTGACTGTTAATAGCTGACAATGGCACCTGAGTCCCCATTCCTCACACTGGGTTAATTCATGCAAGGTGTCCTCCAGGGTACCTTGGAGATCAAGGTGAAGACTTCAACGAGACGCATCCTTGCTGAACTTTTCCTCTGCCTCTCATGCCTCCTCAAAGCACTCTCCATTAATCACTTATACAACAGGATTGCAGGGATAAAGACAGGAGATATATAGATATAGATATAGATATTTGTAATATCTATATGAAATATTATGGTGATTCAAACAAATACATAATCTCTCTATGTGATGTAACTAGTAATCGTGTGTGTGTGTGTGTGTGTGTGTGTGTGTGTATACGCGTGCTCATAGGTGCACATGGATGCATATGCACATGGAATTGAGAATCAGTCTCAGGTGTTGCACCTCCAAGTGCCCTCCACCTCTCTTTTTTTTCTTTTTGAGACAGGGTTTCTAGGTGATCTCGAACACACCAACTGGACTAACCTGCATGGCCAGTGAGCTCCAGACACCTGCCTGGCTCCCCCTCCCCAGCACTGAGCTTGCAAGTGCACACGATTACACCAGCTTTTTATACAGATTCTGGGAACCAATCCAGGACTCTGTGCTTATAAGACAACCTATCTCTCCAGATCCCTTTCATTCTTTTGAAAGTTCAGAAATGACCCATTTCTCCAAATCTTCCATAAATTTCTATTTTTCTCTAGAAAAAGTCATTTTCTTATCAAACTGCAGTAGATCCTACACATCTGTCCCTACAGGACCCACGAATTCTTCTCCCTCACAGCACCCACCCTCTCCATGACGTCCACACTGAGCTAATCTCAGTCTCTTCTACTTTCCATGCTCTTTCCACTGAAAAAGATGTTGTGCTTTTCTCTGCAATGCCCCAATGTGTTTGGATCAAATCCACCCCCACTCTCTCCCTTCTAATGCCTCCCATACCCCCACCAACTTTTCCTTCTCAGCTTCATGTTCTTTCTTTAACCCACTGAGTCCACTTGGTGCTGCCAGGATGTGGAGTGGTATGGGACTGGAACATGGCCATTCCCTATCAAGGGCCAAATCTGAAGAAAGAGACTCTCCTTCTCACAGCAGTCAATTGCCAATAGCTCCTCAGTGAGGGGTAGGACTGCATGAGCCCTGCCCACTCCCACACTGCAATCTAGGCTGGCCTGATCTTGTGCAGGTCTTGTGCATGCAGCCACAGACACCGGGAATGAGTTCATGTGTGTAAAGTCCCTGCTATGACAGGAAAACGCTTTTCACAGCAGTCCTCCACTGCCCCTGGCTCTTATAATCTCTTTACCCTCAGATAGTGTTTTCTATACCAAAAACGATCATTAAGTATTTGTTGAATAAACAGATTTTGTTAATGACTATAACTAGCTAGAATTCAATACTAAGTTTCATCCTAGTCTGCTTAACAACCAAAGAACATAAATGATTCATTATTAATTCTTAGTGTCTTTAGGCAAAATAATTATTCATGAGATGGATAATGTCTGGTGCTGAACAAAGAAAAATGTCCTATGCCATGTGCCCATGCAAAGTGACTTTTTTAATGGAACAATGTGAAAACCATTCACACAAGTGAAATAATAAATTTACACTGTTTCCATTATTCATCATGAACAGATTCATTATGTACCTATTATGATCCAGGATCCATGTGGTCCTCTGGGCCACTAAGCAATTATGAGTAAGAATATATAAAATTTCTGTTCTCCTGGATTTTACCTTGCAAATAAGCAAACAGAAATCAACAAATCATGGGAGAGTGTGTAAATACAGCAAAGAGAGACACATCCAGAGAACCACACACTGAGACATCCTGGACCAGGGGGTAAGAAGTTGGCTTGACTTGAGAACTGAAGGCCATGGATATGTTTTCCAGGCAAAAAGAAGAAGGAAGGATGTTCCACGTGAGTCTGTTCCACAGAAGAAGCCTGCAGCGGCTCCTTTAAACTGGATGAAATCAAAAGGCAGTAAATTTTAGAAAATCTGAAGTCTAAATTGCTAATAACTTACAAATGATGTATATCACAACTGAACCTTTAGTGGAGTCTTGAGCTCAGATTTAAGGTATTGGGAACCAGGATATTGACAGTCACTAAGTCTACAATAGGGAAAGAAAAGACCAGTGCAGGCAAGAGTGGGGCCATGGAGCGTGGGTCCTGAGATGATTGGGCAGCAACTGGAACGGTTTCAGCAAGTGTGAAACACAATCAGTTTTCATTTTGGAAATAACATCTGACCTCTGAGAGAGAACATGCATGAGACACAAGAGAATCAGGTGTAGACTGACGTGCAGGAGAGTGAAGCTGGGTCCTGTAAAATCTACATGATCAACGGAAGCACTTCTGCATGGTGATGAGGGGTAAGGAAAGGATGTGTCTGATGTAACTGAGTGTCACAGGACTGAAGCAAAACAGCAAATGCCAGGTATACAGCTCATGATAAATTGCTTTCAATGAGCTAACTGAATGATTAAGGATAATTTGTAAATGTATCTCACGACTGACCTTTTGAGGGGCGTATTGAGTTCACCTTTAAACCACCAGGAACAGGATTTGGCCAGTCATACACAGGTTGTTGTGGGGAAGGGGATAATCAAGAATTAATATCTTTGTACAACATTAAACTTGCTATATGTAATTGCACATATTTATGTTTATGTTTGAATGGATATGCTTAAGCTAATCGTAAGTAAATGCACTCACTGAAACATTAAAATAGGTCTTCCCAAATAAAATTTCAGTATCTTTCCAACGTGCTTAGACCACAAAAAATATTTTCAGGTTTAACAGAGAAACATCCAAGTCAAGTAGGTCTCTGAGTTCGAGGCCAGCCTGGTCTACAGAGCGAGTTCCAGGACAGCCAAGACTACACAGAGAAACCATATGTAAATAGTAATAAATATTTAATTAATTAATTTATATTAAAAAGGCTTTGAGCAAAGGGCAGTTGGTGAAGTCATCAGTGCCGGATCCCTACAGCACTGGGAGAGCATGGAGACAAGGCAAAGAGAAGGTTTGTTTGGCAGGAGAGTAGTCACCTGAGCTAGATTGCTCTGTTCCATTTGTCTTACTGTACACCGTGAGCCATGTTTCAGTTTGCTTCTTAGGAACTGAGGGTGCTGGAGCCCCGCCAGCCTGATACGCCTTCAGTGAACGGACAGTCCTTGCTAGAGCACAACCACCTCCAGAGTTCCTGTGAGGCTTTCACACTTGACACTGAATAAAAAGTTACTGAGCTTATCAAGAGATGGGAGAGAAGGAAAATAAAAGGACAGCATATTATCAAATAGCTATATAGATATAGAGATTTCGAAGTAATGCCAGTATTTTCAAGAGAATAGAAAGCTGGATATGGTGGTGCATGACAATTATTCTGACACTTGGGAGGTGAGACAAGAGGATCCAATGGAAATTCTTGAAATGAAAAATGAAGAATTCAACAGACATTTAAATGTCAAATTACACACACACACACACACACACTCACACACTCACACACACTCATACACACACATACTCACACACTCACACACACATACACTCATACACACTCACTCACACACATGTTGGTGTGAGTCAGTATGGCATATGAAGAAGGAAACAGCTTGGTGAGGAGCATTCAAATGCAGACTTGGGAGGCTTCTTTAAAACTCTAGCATCCACATGATCAGTAGGAGGAAGGAGACTCAGCTGGAATATGTGAAAATTTTCCCAAAGCTGTTTAAGGTCTCAACCAACAGATTCAAACACTCTGTGGACCCCAAGTAGGGAAAATACAAGAAGTAAGCAAAGAATCAGCTAACCTTATACACGATATATCACAGTTTCTAAAACCCAATTGCCGTGAGGTTTTAACAAGGAATTCACCTTCAAAAAGTAGTAATGAGTGACAATTCTGCAGCAGGACAGTGGAAGACAGCAGGAATCAGAGCTTTATGTGCCTAAGTAAATTTCCTGTGAATAAAACAGAATTGGAAGTGTTTGTTCGAATCTACCCTGAGGAGGAATGTGGGATGAGAGGAAGGGAGAGGGAAGAAACAGTCAAGGCAAACAGAAACAAGAAGGGACTCGATCCAGGTCTGACTTCCAGCCCCCTTCCCTTAACCTCCACAGGAGGCTGTATGAAGGAATATGTTTTAGTTCAGACCATCTGAATCACACCCGGCATCCTAGAGCCGCAGGTGCAGCCCCACTGCCCATCGTCTAAGGAGGAATCTTTTCAGCACTCCATCGGAACAAACAATCTTCCTCTGAGATAAAAATAATTAACAGTTCCTGAACGAGTCGGCATTGCTCCCCTCGGATGCAAAATGCCTGGTTCAGCTATTCATGAGCTAATATGCAAAAGTCTGTTTTACAGTCAAAGACCTAGCTCAAGGCAAGGGAGTCATGTCTGTTCCATCTGTAAACAAAGCAAAGGCAACAGGCGTTGGCCAGTTAACCCCTGTGATGAAATCCCCTCCCATGACACAACAGTGGGAATAACCAACCCATTTGTCCAACTTGGAGAGTCTGCAACATCAGAAGAGATGGAGAGAGCTGTGTGGCTGACAAAGCTACTTCAGTCTTGCTATTTTGGTGACTTATACTCATGGTAAGATAAAATAAAAACCCAGGTAAAGACTCCTGGGGCTTTGCCAACTGTTCACTTCTCTTATTTAATGATTAACAAGTCACGAAGGGGTTCTTTTTCTCAACCTTCTGAATCAGAGTTAATGAATATACATCAAAAAGAAGACAGCTCTTCAGACATTGCACAGGCCCTTCATAATAGACTCCAATCCTACTTGTCTAGCAGAAGTGATTCATTTAGTTTCTGAGTGGTGTTTTCTTATTTTGAGCATCCATTTCACCATCCAAAAACACCCTGTCAAATCAGCCTTAGACACTGCCTATTAAAATGTTAAACTTCACCTGATAAAATATAATTATAGCACGCCTGGCATTTTAACATAGCACACACATGCTTCAAGCCAATTTTGCTACAGTTAAGATTATTCCTTTGGATGTGTGAATGCATGATGAAGCTGTAAGGAAATATCAATATATCAAACTCTAATATAGTTGAGAAACTGCATTCAAAATAAATTTTTAAAAAATCAGAATATGGATTAAAGGAATAAAAATGGAGACAAAGGCCACCAAATTACTGGGTGAGCTCACCAAATTATGCAAGTAAACAGTTTCCTAAAGGAGCATCCAATGATGGACTACTTTAAGTTCCATGAGCCAATTTTTTTTAAGGTTTACTGGGTCTGTGGTTCATCACCTGAAAAGCTCACAAGAATAACAAACATCCTTGTCTCATAGCAGAACATAGGAGTCACAATTTCTGGAGATAGAATTTGGAGGTAAACCCCAAGTATCAGATACCTTTTTTCAAGACTTTTTTAAAAAATATGTGCTGTGAGCCACCTACCATGGGTTCTGGGACCCAAACCTGGGTCATCTGCAAGAGCAGCACTCTTAAATGCTGAATTATCTCGGTAATCCTAGGATGTTTTTTAAGCTACACCCTCCCAAGTTATGGTCTTGTAAACATTGGTCCTATTACTTTGTAACAATCATCATATAATTAATAACTGATAATAGTTGAGTGATCAGGTCAGTCTGCTTATACTGTACCCTTGAGTCTGCATTTGAACTTATCCATAACCCAGCTAGTAAAGTGTTTTAGATAAAGCAGGAGTCGTGGCATAAAAGGTGGATATGGATTATTTTGCAGTCCTCCATTAAAAAGATGGGGCTTAATTCCCCCCTTGTTGAGCATGGGCTGGATTGAGTGCTTCACTTCTAAAGGACAGGATGTGACAGAACTCACAGTATTTAGCATCTAAGCTTAGACCACGAAAGGCATCACAGCTTCCCCCTTGCTGTTTATGAGATCTTTCATCTGGAGAAGTTGGTTGCCATGTTGTGAAGGCACCCAAATTATGCCAGAGAGACCCAGGCAACAGAGAACATGGGTCTACTGCCAGCAGCCGTGAGAGAGTCATCCTAACAGTGGATCCCCAACTCAGGTCAGGCTTTAAGATGGCCACATCTCCAGTCTTCAGTCTCATGAGACTCTCTGACTCTGAGTTGGACTGCTACATTAAGATCTGCTAAAGTGCTGACCCAGAGAAACCCTGACATAACAAATGTTCAGTGTTACACGGAAATAAATAATCAGTGCAGAAGGTTAACCACTCTTCCGAGAGAAACCAGAATGTTAAGACCATCTACCTGTCCATCACTAGACATTATACCTGACATGTAGTAGATGTTTAGTCATTAGTAAATGAATAAATGACCACCCTCTATATCTGAATAATGAGAGAAATTTTTTTCTCTAGAATTCCATGGAGTAATGGAGATTTATATCTATTACCAAGGACTCTGTCTACACCAAGCCTGAAATTAGAAAGAATTGAGGTTCCAAATTGGGAAAGGCCTTACTGTAAATAATATACATACATATGTTCAGCCTAAGCTTGTTATAAAACATCTGCTTGTTACTTTTGCTTCTTTGGAAAATAATCAGTGAACTGAATATCACATTCATGGCTTTTCATCTTAAAATCCATGTATTTTTCCTTGTCTCCAAAAATCCTGGCCCAGCACTGAACCATCTAATCTTCTTGAATCTAATGATTGATCTACATTTGGTTCCTAATAGAACATTCCTTGCCTCTCCCAAGATGCTCAGCTTCTCTCTTCCATCAAGCCTTGGGCCAGTACCATTGCCGTTATTCATTTCTCAGCACGTCTTCCTTTTCATTCATCCCTCAGACAGAGTGATCTTCCTCTTTCCCCTTTGGGAAGTGGGCAAGCCTTCCAAAGCCCGGACTCCCCTATCTTGCATAATCACTTGGTAAGCTTGATAAATGTGAAGCTGGCTGGGCCTGGCCTCCACATTTCCTAAAGTCATGAAATGAAGGAGGAACCCAAATCCATACTTTTAAACAGACTATGTTTGAAAAAAATCCTTCTGTTTTTATAATCTCAGTAAGGTAACCATTGGCAAAAAGCTTATTTCCTACTCAAAGGTGATGTTACTGATGGGAGAATAGTCCTCTCCTTGCCTGATCCTAGGCACTGGAAATTACAAGGATAATTTAACAAATGAGGAGACATACTTACTATAATGAAAAGTGGGGAAAAATAGGAATCCTTTAACATACTGATGCCAAGCACAGGGCAGGGGAAATGGATCAGTGGGTAAAAATGCTGAAGCACCCACATAAAATGTTGAACATGGCCAACACATACCTATAACCTCAATGATAGGGGGTAGAGATAAGAGAGTGGCCACCTTAGCTTTAGGTTCAGTGAAAAACTCTGTAAATTGACTGTTAAAGAGTGATAGGGTGGGGTGTCCCTGAAAAGTGTGCATATACAACACATGCAGAGAGAAAGAGAGAGACAGACAGACAGACAGACAGAGACAGAGAGAGAGAGAGAGAGAGAGAGAGAGAACACTTGAGCTAAAAAAAGAGGACTGTGGATGGTGATTAAATGGCTTGCTGTGTAGTCAGTGCTGTAGGCACTCTACCCACAAGGTCCAAAACTACTTTCTCCCTTAAAGCCAGCCAGCCAGCACTGGGGCTTGTCCTTAGCATGATAAGGTATGGCCCAGCACAGTCAGCCTTTCTGTCTTTGTTCCTCTCTTTCCTTTACTTAATATTTTATTTTTTATTTTCTTTTATATTGAGACATAGTTTCTCTGTGTTGCTTAGGCTCAAGTGAATAATCCTTCCACCTAAGCTGCTCCAGTCGAGACTACGGGTGTGCTCCTCAGGACCCAGCATGACATCCCATCTCTAAACACTGAATTAATGAGGCAGGGTCATGAAAGTGTCGAGACAGGGCAAAAGATCCAGAGAAGAGCCCAAAGTGAGACTGTTCTAGAGTTACTGCATGACACACAGAGAGAGGAGCCTTGCGCCAGTCAGAGGACACAGCCCTGCTGAGATGCTAGCCACACTGAGAAGAAAAGATTCACTGTCACCTGCATACGCCAAGATTTGAAGCTTGAGCTGGAGAAGATGCTGGTTTGGTTTGATTTGGTTTCAGTTTCTTTTCTTATTGTTGCTGTTGTTTGTTTGTATTATGAGCTAAGTGAGTATGACTAGTTTCCATTGGGCTTTCTCAGTAACTGATTGGTCTGTCGCTCTCTTCACTCCTAAGGCGTCCCCACAAGGCTTTGTCAGCCTTACAGTACTGTCAACTACAATGAGAGATGCATTTTCTTGAACTCAAAGATGAAGAAAGAGAGGATACTCATAACTTACTGTAGTTTACACTGGTATCTGTTTCCAGGGGCAACCACCTTCTTCTAAACTGGCCAAGAGACTTCAGCTCAGCAGTGTGTGCCCCTAAGCTCTTCCAGCCCACACATGTGGATCCCAGCCTGTTCCCACCTAGAGAAGATACATGCATGGAAAAGGAGATTCAGCCAACAGCTTGTCCTTCCAAACACACTTCTGCCCTTGGCAAATGGGCTAGGCATTGTTTCCAGAAGGATTCAGGCTAGGTACATTTAGGCAAAATACTACAGTTCTCTCCTTTGTCAGCTTGGGAGGGATGGTGCCCCAAGGCACACATGGCCTCCCCTTCCCACTAACTGCTGGCAGGAAATCAATGGTTCTAATGTGACTGTCACATGGGCATGCTGCCTCCCCTGCAGGAGGTACATCAAGCTGACTTTTAAAAAATATGCTTGCTGTCTCTGCCTGCGTTTGTTTGGTTGGCAGGCTTATAGAGTGCCAGGGCTCCTGGGGAGCTGCAGTCTGGAAGGCTGGCCAGCAGGGCTCCACCCAAGGTGAGATGAACACATTTCCACATGTTGTGAGCTGTTTGCCGGTCCCTGTTCCTCTCTGCCTCTGTCTAGAATTCTCCATGATGCTGCCTTGCTTAGGAATCCACTGAGTTCTTTGCTCTACAGATGGAGTTGGGAGAAGATTGGGTCTCTTTCAAAACAGGACATAATATTATTGGTGTCAGAGGTTTCTAATGTTTTCTTTAAGATGCACAAATTGGGCTGTGCATAATAATGAAAATTCTCTGTATCTAGATGTGCACAAAGCTTATGTGATTCCATACTTGAGGGCATTTTGGAAATGTGGCAGTGGAGAAGCAAAGGCATTTCAGGGGTTAGGAGAAGGCAATGGCTCAATAAAAATGGGCCCATGTCTTAGCTACTTCTATTGTTTTGACGAAACACCATGACCAGGGCAACTTAGAGAATAGTTTATTAGGGGTCTATATTCAGAGGGTCGAGTCCATGACCATCATGATAGGAGCATGGCAGCAGGCAAGAAGGCATGAGCTGAGAGCTTACATCCTGATCCAAAAGCACTAGGCAAGGGGTGGGGGGGGAGAGACAGAGAGAGAGAGAGAGAGAGTAATAACTGGGAATGGCAAGGCCTTTTGAAACTTCAAAACCTGCCCTCAGTGACACACTTCCTCCAGTGAAGTCACATTTCCTAATCCTTCCCAACCTTTCCACTAACTGGGGACCAAGCACTAAAACATCTGAGCCTACAAGGTCATTTTTACAAACCACCATGGGCAGCGTGGGGAGTTTTCTAAGCTAATGGACAATTGTCATTTGGTTAAGGCAATGGCTACATGAACCTACCTACCCTAAACTTCATACAACTGTTCACCAGCAGAAAGTCAATATTATTGTAAATAAAAGTTTTAAATAATAAGTGAAAGAAATGAATCTCTCAATTCCAGTTCAGGTAAACACAAAAAGATTCATGAGATGAGCTTTTTGGACACCAGTGAGAGTGCTTGATGAAAGTGAGAAGTTACTGCTGCCGCCTTCTTCAGTGATGTAGGCTCTGAGAGACTGTCTCGTTCTGGTAAATAAACCCCCACTGATGCTCATAATGCAACTAGCATTAAAGCTGGAGGCTTAAAAAAATAAAACAGCAGCAAAGTAGGAGTGTGCTTGATGGGAAGATAGGTCTCGGCAGAAGGAAGTTGGGAGCAAGTGAGGGCAACATATACACATGTACAAATCTGTCAAAGGATAAAAACAGGGCAAAGAAATTATGGCTATTTTGAGGGTCTGATAACGGTATTTGGTGATATTTTCTACAATGGCTCTTTTTTTTCACCTTTTTTAACAGCATATGTGTGAATAATTTGACCTTCCCATAGGTTCACAGGTCAAATCATGGCCATGGTGAGATGATAAGATCTGGTGAAGGGAAACGCCTGCCAACTAGCCATTTGAACAACTGTGCAGGTTAGGCAACACCACTGGCCCCTTCAGCCAGGCCCCATGTGCTGAAATGGCTCACAGTTCCACATCAGAAGTGGTGTAGACACTCTCTAAGGCTGATTGACTTCCTCTGGTACTCATTTGGAGCATCTGGGTTATTGGCATGGAGCCCAGCAGCCCCGTCTAACTTCTGACACCTGCACCCCCAAGGGAACTCAAAAGTCCCCCTTAGAAGTTCCCAATCATTTTCATTCTGAGACTTGCATCAGCCCTCTTCTTCGGTTAGTCATGTAAATGAGATAGCTTCTCATGGCAACCAGTTCCTTGGAGCGTGAAGCCTCTGTCAGTGGGGTCCAGCTAAGGAGAGTCCTGTTTATCAAACTGATGTCATAGGATAGCCATAGGCTTTTCCAAAGAACGTGAGGACATGCGGAAATGCCACGCTGGCTTCCGGTGCTGGCTGGAAGATCCGTTCCCCCCACATCCAGAGTAGCACAGCCTTCAACCAGAAGTTGCCTTTGCCTCCTGTCCCACGCCCCCTTCCGGAGTTGGAATAACAAGACATAGACCCGGTTCTCTAGCCTCGGACACCAAGTTCTTAAGTTAGTGAACTGATTCAAAGACTCACACTAACTGGCACCTTTTAGAACAAAAAAAAAAATGTTTCTAAGGTTCCAAGCGAAGCAGAAGCTAGGTTATTTACAGGAGCTGCGTTTGCTTTTTGGGGGGGGGGGGGGGGGGGGGGGGGGCGGTGGAGGAGGGGTTGTTTGGTTCTGTGTTGTTCCTAGTGGGTGTTTGGTCAGCCTCCCTTGTCGAAACCTTCATTAATTCACCAGCATTCAGCGGTTCCCTTTGCCCACGTGGTCTCTCCCCGGCCTATCCTCTCACTTGCCTTGCTGCACTCTCCGACCAGACCTTTGCATACGGTCCCACCCTTCCAGCCCTTCATTCGTCTGCCAGCCATCTTTTCTGACTTTCTTGAAGGGAGCCTCTTTAACCCTCCAGTCCCATGTGATGTAGCACAGATTCTCATGGTTGCCAACATCTCCCCTTCTGAGAACAGCACGATGACGACCACAACCATGAATGTGATTATTTTTTCTGTCCCCTCTTCCTTTAGCTTATGACTTCTTTCAGGGCCAGGACCACATCTGTCATGTTTTCCACCAGAAGATTCAATGCCTCACACATGGTAGACGTTCAGGAAAGACTTGCTGTGTGAATTTGATGGAAATGGGGAAGGAACGAACGGCGTAAAGAGGCAGGAAGCCAGAGCATTTTAGCACAATGTGCGATGAGAAGAGCTTCAGACACCACACGCACTGCGCTTAGTAACTAAAATAAAGCACTCCTCACTGATTTCACCTCGCCGTCCCTCTCACTGCTACTAAGAATGTAAGAATATTCTCACATGTGATTCTGTAACTCTTCCAGGCCTTTTAAAAGATTTTAATTTACTTTTAGTGTGTGTGTGTGTGTGTGTGTGTGTGTGTGTCCAGTGTGTATGTCTGTGTGGGTTTGTGTACATCAGTGAAGGTTCCTGCAGAAGCCAGAAGAACATGTCTGATCCCCTGAAGCTAGATTACAGGCAGCTATGAGCCGCCCAGTGTTGGTGCTGAGAACAGAACTCAGGTCCTCTGCAGAAACAGTGTGTGCTCTGAACCAGACTGAACATTTCTCCAGCCCAGCCCACCAGTCTCTCTTACATGGTTAACCAGGTATTTGCTCTCTCTTCCTTAATGGAAGGTAACCAAGCAGATGTCTACGAGCTGTTCAAGGACATGCAGTCTGTCAAACGTGGCACCCAGACCTACAGTACACGGTATACCTACTGCCACAGCCCAATCTGGTTCTTCTCTCCCACCCTGGTCTCCATTTCAACCCCCATGGGAAACATCTTATAACCGTTCTCCAATACTTCTCTCCTGTTCCTTCAGAAAAGAGGTGTCTGCCACTAATGGAGCTGTTAACGCTGGGAGCTGTGATGCGCATGTCTTGTAAATAAAGATGAGACTGCTCTGGTCCCAAGGGCCATTTAACTCTAATTGCAGTCAGAGCAGATCAGCAAGTGAGAGGTGACTCAGCTGTGATGCATGGGG
>CABHPQ010147804.1:0-20834 GCA_902168405.1 Peromyscus aztecus
GGTGCCTCTTAGCTCTGATTGGCTGAGGAGACATAACACTGCTAAGCATCTTGGGGAAATACGTGTCGCTAGGCAACCGCGTCGGCGTCGGTGTGGGCGTCTGGTTGCTTGATGGAGCAGGCACCGCGCAGGAAGCCCCGGGGAGCTGGGCTCGCAAAGCTTGTTGGGACTCCGTGATGCCGTCCTCCGCCGCGGTCGCTGGGGTAACGGAGGTCCAGGGAGCTCTCGGTGCAGAGGCTCCCGCCTTTCGACCTTTCCACTTTGACCCTCACCCTTTCCGGTCTCTTCTGCACCTGAACCGTGTGTGTTGAGGACTCGATGACCCTGAGGGACATGAAGAGTGAGCCAAGCGCTTTGTATACCTCCATACACACCTAGGGAGCAAGGATTTCTGCTCCAGCCGGGCGTGGTTGCGCATGCAGGCAGGTATCTGTGAGTTCGAGGCCAGCCTGGTCTGCGTAGTAAGTTCCAGGACATCCAGGGCCATGTAAAGGGACCCTGTCTTACGCCCCACCCCCACCCCTGAGAAAGACACAGGAGGTTGCGGGGAGGAAGAGAAGGAACTCGTCTTTCCATCTTTCTCATGAAGAAGATGGAAACTCGGCTTAACTCATTTGCTGGCCCAATTGCCCAGAAAAGAACTGATTAAAAAAATTTTTTAATGGGTATTCATAGTATTCTAATATTATTCATAATAACAGAGTTGACATGTGAGTTCTGGGCACAGTTACCATAGATTATATCTCTGCAAATTAAACTGAGAGACCTGTGCAACATATAAGAGTATCCAAAACCTAGGGGTGGAGTATGGGAGCGTCCAGAACACACTGGTCACCACAGAGAGACAGTAAAATTTTACCCCTAAGACATCTGCTCCCGTCCCCCAAAAAAATGTGTTAGGAAAAAAGTGTTCCCAAATAGCCTATGCGGGGTACTAAATGCAGTTTACTGACTTCAGCTGAGGCAGCCAATGAAGCAGCCCCATTTTTAACTGAGAGAGGAGAGTTTAAGGTGTCCACCTGGGCAGCAAGAGGTTAATGTGCATTACCAGAAAGCTAATGATCTGGTGCATAAATAGGTCATTGTTCTTAAAATATCTGTTCGTAGTGTGATTGAAAAGAACCTGATGTCCTATTAATAAGAATTAGAAGCCTCCTTATGTTAAAAATAATGTATTTCATGCACTGAATTTAGTATAAGCTAATTGGAATTGTCAGCCAGGAGAACTTTTAAATTAACATTCAAGGACATCATCTCACCTCACAGGAGTAGGATTAATTTAGATCTTCAGAAGTTATATAATTTAGATCTTCAGGAGCTACAAAAGGCTGAGGTTATTTACATAGTGTGTGTTGTGTATTGTGTGTGCACTGATGTTCGTGTTGAGCTCATTGGCTAGCCTGCTTCACACCCAGCCCATCACCTTCTTTCTGGACACGATGCTCTTACTCTTTGCTCCAAACCCAGCATACTGTCAGCTCCTCAACACCCCGTTTGTCGGAAATTCTACTTGCATCCCCACCTCCACACCTTACCCCATCATGGTTACTGTTGATTGCCTTCTTGACAAGAGACAAGGCTTTGGGCACACCTGCAAGGGATGGCTTAGATTAGGTTAGCCTCTGAGCATGCCTTATCTTGATTATGTTAAATTAATTGAATTGAGAAGACACGCCTTAAAAGTGGGTAGCAACCTTCCGCAGGCTTGAGTCCTTGCTTAGTCACTGTTCTATTGCTGAGAAGAGACACCGTGACCAAGACAACCTATAAAAGAAAGGATTTAAGTTGGGGGCTTGCTCACAGTTTCAGAAGGTGAGTTCATTGTCCTTGTGGCAGGGAGCAAGGCAGCAGGTAGGCAGGGTCAGCACTGGAGCAGTAGCTGAGAGCTCACATGTTGAGATGACAACTGGCAGAGAGGAGGTGGGGAGAGAGGGAGACCCCCAAGCCCACCCTCAGGGACTCGCCTTCTCCAACAAGGCCACACCTCCTAATCCTTCCCCAAATAATTCTACCAGCTGGGGACCAAGCATTCCAATCTGTGAGCCTATGGGGACCATTGTCATTCAAACCACCACAATCCCAGAGTACATACACAAGGGAAAGCTAGCTAAACACATTCATTCATCTCTTTCTGGTTCTTGACTGCAGATGCAGTAACCAGCTGCCTCAGGTTCCTGCTTCCCCAGCATGATGGACTTGAACTGTGAGCCAAATAAACCCATCTTTCCCTAAGTTGCTTTTGTCCAGGCATTTTATCAAGGAAACAGGATGCCCCTCCATTATGTTTAGCCAGAGGACACAACTTGTCCTACAAGTTTGAATTCCAACTTTGTCATCTCTTCTCTGAGGGGCCTCATCCAAGATGTTCAGAGAACACTATGCATGTAAATCTATTCTAACTTGGTATTTGTGATTGTTTCCCAGCTGAACCCCAAACCACCTGTGGCCAGTACAAATCCTGGAATAGAAAAGGCATAAAAAATAAAAATTAATGAAGACCCAGGAATGCCTTTTTTGTTGTTTTGGTTTTTTTTGAGACAGGGTTTCCCTGTGTAGCTTCGGAGCCTGGCCTGGAACTCACTCTGTAGACCAGGCTGGCCTTGAACTCACAGAGATCCACCTGCCTCTGCCTCCAGGAAGGCTTCTTATTAAGACCTCTGCGGAGATTTGTAGTGATCCCTGAAGAATTCAACCATCAAACACCTCCAGCTCTGAGGCTGAGCCTGCCTATCTTGGGGGAGCCATCCTGGGATTATGGAGAGAGGCCCTAGACAAGTGTGTGACAACAATAATAAAAAGGGTGGTGTTGCTTTAGCATGACAGATCCTAGCTGCTCCCATTACTGTGGGAGGGTATTGGGTTGGGGGTACCTCTCAGTGGTAGAGGGTTTGCCTAGCAAGCACAAGGCCCTGAGTTCAGCCCCAGCCTGCAGGGAGAAGGTAGATCAACAGAGAACAGAGAGATGTTTTTGGGATATTTGATCGCACTGTGTGAAGATGTCTGTTTTACCTCACCTGCCTAAGGCACCTGCTGATTGGTTTAATAAAGAGCTGAATGGCCAGTAGCTAGGCAGGAGAGGATAGGTGTGACTTCCAGGGAGAGAGAGGAACTCGGGAAGAATCAGAGAGGCAGAGACCAGCCAGCCAGCTGCAGAGGAAATCAGACATAAAGTACTGAGGAGAGGTGAAAGCCATGTGGCAGAATGTAGAGTAATAAACAGGGTTAATTTAAGTTGTAAGAGCTAGTTGGGAACAAGCCTAAGCTAAGGCCAAGCTTTCATACTTAATAAGAAGTCTCCATGTCATTATTCAGAGCTGGCAGTCCAAAGAAAGTCCTGCTACAGAGAGATGAGCCTATCCCTGCTCTGGGCAGCCTCCAGCTCCTGGAGTGCTTGGGCTCACACTTACCCTGCCCAATCTGCTGCTGCCGTCAGTTTCCATTAACACTTGGTGCCATCTCAAGGAAGGGATCTCTTGCACTGTGCCTTGGGCCCACAGGGCTGTTCCTGGGGGGCCCTGGTCTACTCAGCTGTGTTGTGTCCAGAATCAAGCTCCTGGTTTTTCTACTTTCTTGTCTCCTCGTCTTAACTAAAGGTAGCATCTGTTAGCTCAGTTCCCTGAAGGGTCCCCAGAACCTGAGACAGGGCAGGCTCTCCTCCAGGAGCCTCAGTGCACTGACACACAGGGCCCACTAGAGAGCAGCATCCAGCCACCTGGGGACTCCAAGATTGGCACTGGAGGATGTGAGGTCAGACATTTTGTGAGTGAATCTTGTCTAGGGCATTAGCTGGGGCAGTTTGAAATCTAGGACTATAGAAATGCTTTAAAGTTATTAGTAAAGATTTCTACAAAGAAAAATAAGGGGAGAGTTTCTTTGAATATAACAACCAGAAGCTAAAAGATTAAAGAAAAAAAAAAAAAAAAAGATGGTTGAGTCAAGAGTGGTAGTGCAAGAGGTTGAGGGTTCCAAGTTCAAGGCTAGCCTGGACAACATGGTGATACTCTGTCTCAAAAATGAAAAGTAGGTGCTCAGCCCACCTGTCCTAGATAAGGGCAGTGCCTGCCCCTCATCAAAGAGGCCTCTACAGCAAATGGAGACCATCACAGAAAACCACAACCAGACACAAAAGCAGAGATCAACAGAGCATGGGGAGACCAACCCCATGGATACACCTACATCACAGCTCCTTCACCTGTGGCTCAGGGACATTGAAGAAGAGGGGGCAGGAAGATTGTAGGAGCCAGAGGGCCAGGACGTCCCCTGTGCATCAATCTCTCCTAGAAATGGCTGCGTAAAGAAGGAAAGCCCAGTGGGGTGGGGGGTGGTACACACCTTTAATCCCAGCACTCAAGGCAGAGGCAGGTGGATCTCTGTGAGTTCAAGGCCAGCCTGGTCCACAGAGTGAGTTCCATGACAGTCAGGGCTACACAGAGAAACTCTTGTCTCTAAAAAACAAAACAAAAAAAATTAAGACTGTAAAACATAGTAGTTGCTCAGTAAGTAACCCGAGGAAAGGAGTGTCACTGGGGGTAAGCTGCCGGTGACAGTGACGGCCGGTGCTGCCCTTGTCACAGAAGCCGGGGCAGAATGACGGGCAGCTATGGAAGAGCGTGATGAGAACTGGGCTGGGAGCCCCACATGCGGTTAGAGCCTCACAGTGTTTAACAGGGAGAGTTTCAGACTTGCACACAAGAAGACAAATCAAGGAGTTTAACACAGAGATAAACTTAGCTTTTCATAAATCATACATGTTTTGTTATTTATAATATAACTTTAAAAATATTTTAAAATTGTTTGTGTGTGTGTGTGAGTGCCCTTGGAGACCAGAAGAGGGTGTCAGATCCCCTGGAGCTGGACTTGCAGGCAGTTGTGAGACACTCAGGTTGGGTGTTAGGAACCAAACTAATCCTCTGCCAGAGCAGCAAACACTCTTAGCCACTGAGCTGCTTCTCCAGGTCCTGTTTCTAAGAATATTAGTCCTATCAGTTGATTAAGAACATTAAAGCTAACCACAGATGGTAAGTTGGGCTGTTACAGTCTAATATTGGGTCTCTCCACCCCAGATTCTCATGCTGAAACCTGGCCCCAAGGTGAAGGGGCCAAGAGCCTGAGCTTTGGGAAAATTGGGTCTCAGGGGCCCTGCCCTTGTGGTTGGGTCAGTACCCTTACAAAAGAGAAGGAAGGGCTTGGCCTTCATTACATTTTAACGTCATTAAATTTAACTTCATTAGAGTCATCAAGCCCTTGCCTTGACCACGGATTTCTCAGTTCTGTAACAGCGAGCAATAAATCCCTGTTACTTATGAATCACCTAGTCCAAGGAATCTTGTTTTAGCAGCCCAGACTGTAGGTAACAACTGATGTGTTTGCAGGAATGTGTGAGTGTTCAGGAGGCGGCGTTGTGAAACCGCATGAGCAGAGACTGCAGGCCTGGGAATCGGGAGCCATGCGGCTCGGGCAGCCCGTCTTTGGGCTCTGCAAAGTGAAGGCTTCAAGCTAGAAGACCTCAAATGACCCAGCTTTAAATGCTGCGATGCTGTGCTCACACGTGGAAATTCTCCACAGCTGCCAGAGTCAGAGCACAGGACGGCTGTGCTGGGCCTGCAGTAGCTCCCTGCTCAGTGTAATACCTCCATTCTCATCAAAGTTTTTTTTTTTTTTTTTTTTTTTTTCCAGTTTTGTCTAGCTGGTGTGGTCGCACATACCTTTAATCCCAGCAGAGGCAGTTGGGTCTGTGTAGGTTTGAGGCCAGCCTGATCTACATGTCGAGTTCCAGGACAGCCAGGACTGCATAAAGAGACCCCATCTCAAAAACAAACAACAAATATTTTTGTTAATTTGTTTTATGGTGTTTTGTCTGTGTGTGTGTGTGTGTGTGTGTGTGTGTGTGTGTGTGTGTTTTGAGTTTCTGCAAAGTGTGTCTGTGGAGTAATGCACAGCCCAGGCTCCCTCAGGAGAGAAGGTCACAGGCATGGGTGGGGTGGGGGGCAGAGGTCGAAGCCAGAGCAGATCAGAGGGCAGACGGAACGTGTGTGTGTGTGTGTGTGTGTGTGTGTGTGTGTGTGTGTGTGTGTGTCTACTTAGAGCCTGTGGCTCTAAGTGCCAGGCTGGTTCCCCACCTCTGAGGCCAGGTACTGGGTGGGTATCACTCCTTGTCACAGAAGGAGTCAGAGTGAAACAAGAGGCCCAGAAAGTATTACACAGTGGCACAGGGTGATGAGTGGCAGCAGAAGACTATGCTAGCTGAGGGCTAGGAGGAAGAAAGCTGGTTTATGTAGCTTGTGGACTTTTGGGTGGAGGGAATTCGAACAAAATCCAGCAATAAACCAATGTCGCTGTTATCAATTGTACCAAGAGGCCGGGCACGTGTACCCTGAGAGGACCTCACCTTCCTTGTTGGGCTGTGTGGGGACCCAGGGTTCTGAGCTTTTCCTCCCAGCCACACAGACCTCAGGCTACTGCTCACCTCTGCTCCACAGCTGGACAAGACCAAAGCCAGCCTCCCAGCTGTTCCTCAGGCATGGTGGCTCTTAGAGATGGAAGCACAGTACTGGGTGGAGACCTTCCTTGCCTGCTGAGGCTCTGGCTCAGTTGCCCTGGTGGGCATCTCTTAGAACAAACGTCCCCAGCTGGCCTGGCTTGTCCTCTAGCTTCCGCTTGGCTTGAATTTGGTGGGCTCCTGAGACCGTGCTGGACCATATAGCTCTCCTGTCAGCCTCAGCTCAACAAACCAGAAGAGTGAGGCCAGGCATGGGTCTGCTTCCCACTGAGGAACAGGTGTCACCTGCACAGTGCCGAGTCACATGAGCAATTTCTCACTTCCTCTTCTCTCTCCTGTCTCCCAGCCCCTGCCTCTCAGCTGTTTGTGTAGGTCAGAGGCCGTGGAGGGGAGCTAGAGAGTAAGGAGGCTTCCCTACTGGCCTGAAGACCAGTTCTTCACTGTGCTCAGGACTCAGTAGTGGCCTCAAGCAAACAGGACTTCCCCTTTCCTCTCTTTTCCAGGAAGGAGCTGGGAGAGCTGCCTCAAAGCTTCCAGTGAATTTGGATCCTGCTCCCCACCCCCCCAAAAAAACCTCTGTTTGCTGCACAGTATAAGAAAAGGTTCTAGATCTCTCTCCATTCCCCCTCCCTCTCTCCTTCCCTCCCTCTCTCTAACTCAGCACAGAGAAACCATATGGAGCACACAGAGTAATGGGGAAGAGGGCTGTCTGTGACACAATCCACTCAACGTCACTCTTGAAAAGCACATTTAAAGCTTTGACACAGCTTTTCTATAGAGCCCAGGCTGGCCTTGAACTCACTATGGAGTCCAGGCTGGCTTCTTGCTTATAATCCTGCTGCTTCAGCCTTCCAAGTTTAGCAATTACAGATGTGCAACACCACAGCAGGCTAGAAATACGTTTTTAGGGGCTGGAGAATTAAGAGAGCTTGCTGTTCTTCACAGGGATCCAAGTTTGGGTCCTAAAACCTACATGGGGGGCTTCCAACTCCAAGGGATCTGTTAACGTCTTTTGAACACCGTGGCACCCATGTGCACACGGCATATACACACAGTCACACACAGATGCACATAAACAAACATAAAAGTAAAATTTAGGAAGTGATAAGAATTAAAAATGTTTAAGCTCCTTGCACCTTTGTTTTTGTGAGGTATTTTAGTGCATAAAGAAACTTGAGATGGGGGGGGGGGGACTTGAGACGGTGACTGTCAAACATAACTATTCAGGCCTCTCTAGACTGGGCAGCCGGGGGGCTGAGGAGCCCAGAGGGCTGAGTCCACAGGCACTTGGGACGTGGTGGTGTGGCCTGCAGAACTGAATGGCAAGAGCACCACATGATGCTAGCTCACAGTCCCTACCACTTATCAGGGCCATGGCTGAAGAATTGCTTGTTCCCATTTGCCAGGAAAGAAAACCAAGCTGGAAGTGTTTAAGTCCCGTGCTTCAGGCCGATATTACCTCTCAAATGAAACAGAGAAAGCACACACGTGACGTGGACACCAAGTCTTCCCTTGGCTCCTTCGGCTCTGAGGAAGCCCTGCTCAGTGGGTGAGCTCCATCAGAGGCTGCAGATGGGTCTGTGAGTGGGCACGTGGGAAGGGATGCAGGTGAAGACGGCAACCCCGTGGCCTGCTCTCGGCTTGACGGTTTACCACTGAAAGTGGGAAGCCAGACCAAAAACAAACGGATGGACTGCAGCAGCCCCCACCCAGCAGGAAGCCAGGCAGGACTCACCTAGAGAAAGGGGAACTCACTCTGGTCTCTTCACAACTTTTCAATAAATGTAAAACTCCTCAAAAACAAAGCTTGCGGAGTGCTTGCCAGATGGCTGTGTGGGTAAAGCCTTGCCTCTCAAGCCTGGCAGCCTGAGTTTGATCCCTGGAACCCATGGAAAGGAGGAGGAAGAGAACTGAACTCCGCAGAATTATCCCGTAGCTTCCACACAGGCATGGTGGCATGCACTCACCTTTACACAACATCACACATACACACACACACACACAGAGAGAGAGAGAGAGAGAGAGAGAGAGAGAGAGATATTAAACGAAGCACGGGGGACTGGGGGTGCAGCTAAGTGGTAACTTAGCATGCATGGGCCCTGGCTTCAATGCTGAGCACCCAAACTAAACAACAGACCAACCCATAAGTGGGGCAGGGAAGTGGAGAGAGAACCATCCACAATCTCTGTGAACTTCGTGAGCTGAAGACCAAACAGCTCTCTGACATGTCTTTTCAAGTAACAGCTGTCGCGGGAGCCTCCAATGGCTAGAAATGAGTTTGTGACAACTAGTTCCCGTACAGGGTGGCCTGCAGGACTTCCGCCAGGCCACCTTCCTCCTGCAGGCTGGGCTAGAAAGAAAAGCTGATGGGACCCCTGGGCTGGTCCGGGTTCAGCATCTGCAACAAGGATACCCAACAGGCGAGAGCGGAGTGCTAGAAATGGAAGAGCCGGCTGGCAGTGGTGGCGCACGCCTTTAATCCCAGCACTCGGGAGGCAGAGGCAGGCGGATCTCTGTGAGTTCAAGGCCAGCCTGGGCTACCAAGTGAGTTCCAGGAAAAAAAAAAAAACACAAAGAAACCCTTTCCCGTAAAACCAAACAAAAAAAAAAAAAAGAAAGAAATGGAGGAGCGGGGCTGGCACTCAGCTCTCCCAGACCAAAAGGCTCAAATCTCTGCCAAAGAAATGAAGGCACACTTGTTTCCATCAGGTTATAGGTCAAAAGCTTCCTTGGGCTCCGCCCCCAGGGATACAATTTATTACAGCATCTCTGGATCCTGCCTACTTGGGAAACATGACTCCCAAGTTCCCAGAATCAAACCAGAGCAGGGTAGAGTGTGGCTGCACTCCAAGGAGTGTGTGCCGTTTCTGATGTGATGTGCCCTTATGGGGTAGCTGGAAAGCTTGCCCGACCTGTTGTACTTGTACCCACAGCATGCACAGGGTGGAGATAGGACAAACCCATCTCAGGGCAGTGATCACCAGGAGAGGCTCTTAGACCATGGCACTGTGTAACATCTGCACAGGCCACCTGGGCAGGAAGGCTAGGGCAACCTAAGTGCTGGCCAGAGTGATTGTCAAGGAAATAAAGTGACATAGAAGCACTGGTGTGTGTGTGTGTGTGTGTGTGTGTGTCAGTGATCGAGCCCCTGCCTGGCCGGAGTGAGGTCCTGGCTTCCATTACCAGCATGGGAAGAAAAAAAGTGAAGAGGAGGAAAAGGAGAAGGAACCTGCAACAAATAGATGTAGGTGTGCAGTATAAATACTTGAGCAGACTGTCCACACTGGAGCAGGACTGTAACGGTCTGAAAACTTGGGTGGGATACCAAAGCCTGCTCGTCTGGGAAGCCTTCCCCACGCCCTGTCTTCACACCGTTCTCTGATCCCCTTTCTTCCCATTCAGATGACAGTGCCCCGACGAAAACCCCACTTTAGTCAACCATGAATTAGTCCACAGAGCCCTGGGTGCTTTGAAAGCCCTGTCTCCAGACGGAGCTGGAACACTTGTCCCTCAGACGCACCCTGGAAGCTTTCAAGATGTCACCTCACTGGGACATGGCTATGCACAGTGACCAAGCATTCTGCTTTCCCTGGGGCTGTTCCATATTGCCACACCAGAAGTTCGAATTCCAGGAAACCCCTGAGGCCCAGGCAAAAAGGCTCTGCTGTGACAGCTCCCAACCCTGTCACAGTGGGGCGCTGCTGGTCAGTGACCTGTGGCAGCCCTCCCATGTGGTCCTGGGAGAGCAGGCAGAGAAGGCTAACAATCACACCTGCCCACCCCTGCCCTTTCTGGGACCTGAATATACTTTGTCCCCTCTGAAAAGTTAACTGAACTCGAGGTACAAAGTATTTTCAGAAGGCGAAAATTGATCCAGTGTTTCCTAGGGCAGCAATGATTTGGGTGATGACCAAGATTTAGTGAGGACATCAAGGTGGACAGACTGACCAGATGACACATGTTCATGCACAGGTTTCCACATGAGCATTCA
The DNA here is from genome assembly GCA_902168405.1 of Peromyscus aztecus. Taxonomy (NCBI): domain Eukaryota; kingdom Metazoa; phylum Chordata; class Mammalia; order Rodentia; family Cricetidae; genus Peromyscus; species Peromyscus aztecus. The sequence continues at coordinate 10,491 of CABHPQ010147804.1, forward strand.
CACACACACACACACACACACACACACACACACACACACACACACCTATTTTTTCCCCCACATGATACTCTGCCCTGCCTTGGAATTCTGGAAGCAAAGCGGAATCCCTGACTGATGATCTTTAACTTTATATCAGAACTGGGAGCCAAATTAACCCTCTAAGACTCCCCCAGTGCTCCATTTGGCTCTTGGTTTCCAGATAGAGTCTTGCTATAGTGTTCAGGCTGGCCTTGAACTCAGGCTCCTCCCGCCTCAACCTGGAGTAGCTGAGATGACCGGAGCACACATCACACCAGCTCTGTTGTTCTTAGGATCTTGAGCTGGGCCAAGGACCCAAACTGACACAAAACAGATTAGCAGGAGAAATACATGTATTAATACATGTGAGGGGGGCCCAGAGAGATGGCTCAGCAGTTAAGAGCACTTGTTCTTGCAGAGAACCTGGGTTTGGTTCTTAGCACCCACATGGTGGTGCTAACATAACTCCAGTTTGGATGCAGGCAAAACATTTATATACATAAAATAAAACATACATTCTTAAATGCATGGAGATGCTTCAAAGTGAGTGAAAACCAGAAACATGGCCAAACAGAAGGCTTTATCGGTTCCACCACAGATGGCAGATTGTGTTAAAACGTGGTATGGAGGGCCGGAGAAATGGCTCAGTGTGTAAGAGCAGACACTGCCCTTCCAGAGGACTGGAATTCTCTTTCCAGCATTCACATCAGGAAGTTCACAACTGCCTATAACTCCAGTTTCAAGGGATCTGGCATCCTCCTCCATCCGACCTGCACAGGCACTCACACGTGGGAAGCATTCATGCACACACATACCCAGAAATAAAAATAAATCTTAACAAAGAAGGAGGAACAGGACAGCAGAGTCCAAATCTCGGGGCAGCACTTCCCACAGAAGTCCTGGGAGCTCAGTGGAGGGTGTGACTGGGTGGGAGGGGAGCTACCTCCCAGGCTGGCTCCAGCAGTGAGCTTCCCACAGGGATAGGCTTCCCACAGGGATGTCATGGCTCCCTGCATGCAGAAAGAACAGCCCAGCCAGGCCTTTCTGTGAGTGGAGTTGTCCAAGAGCTTCAGCTGGAGGTGGCCAACATCTCAAGCTGGCAGGTCTGAGGGCAGATGGTGCTTCACTCCTTCAGCAGTGGCAATGTTTCCGAGCCCCTGTCACAAATGCAGCTCAGGCCTGCCCTGGCCGTCCTCCACCGAAGTCTGGCCCTCAGCATGGGCCTGGGGAATCCCCTACTAGGCAGTCACTCTGGAGGGATGGCTTCCTGCCAAGGTACCCAATGTGGACACCATCTTCTCTTGGGACACACTTCTAAGGGAGTTTCTCCTTCAGCTTGGCCTTGTAATGCCCTGCCTGCCTTGGGACTCTGCCAGAGAGAAGGCTGCCACCAGATGCAGCTCCTTCAGCTTGGCCCAAAACTGTGAGCCAAAACAAACCTCCTTTCTTTAAAACTCACCCCTCTTTAACATTTGGTGTTTGGGAAGGCCAGTTGGATGCTGTCCCGGCTGTGAGCAGACGCCAGCCTCGGTTGTGGGGAAGGCTCTGGGGGTAGCGGGTTTGAAGAGCACCAAGGGATGCTGCCACACAGTCCTTCCTCGATGAGAGTACCAGGAAAGGATCTCAAATAAGGACATTAGACACACCTTAAACCTGCTCAGAGCCCCGAGCTAAAGAGACAAACGGTTGGCAGGTGTTGCAGCTGCAGCATTATTATCAAGAAATTATTTTTGCCGGGCGTGGGTGGCGCACGCCTTTAATCCTAGCAACTCAGGAGGCAGAGGCAGGCACATCTCTGAGTTCCAGGTCAACTTGGCCTATAAAGTGAGTTCCAGGACAGCTAGGGCTACACAGAGAGACCCTCTTGAACCCCAACCCCTCAAAAGAAGTTATTTTCAACAGCTCACCTCCACTCTGGTGATACCCTGAAGCTTAGATTGGGGGGGGGGGAAGCCTGGACTATGTCAGCCTCCTCCTCATTTGGGGCCAATGGTGATGTCTGGGCTTCTGTAATTTGGGGAGACCCCCTTGGGTAGGTCTGATGAATATCCAGGGACAAGACCATCAGTAGAGGAGAGGACCTGGTGACTCTGGTCAGCCCAACTGGCTTTCTGTGTGATCACACGGGGTGGGGGGGGGGGGGGGGGGGGGGGGGGGGGGTGCCTTCATCTTCTAGGCACTGAAGGAGGAAACCAGACATGGTTCAGGGATCTTTCAGTGTGCTGACACACCGTGTGTGTGTGTGTGTGTGTGTAAGAGAGAGAGAGATCGAGCATGCATGCTTGTGTAGGGATATGAGGAGGGAGATTATGGATTATGAAAGCCTGCAGAGGGAAAAGCCCTCAGGAGGCTCGGAGGCCGCTCAGGGTCTGAATATAGAAAGGCTGACCCCCATTCTGGAACAGTCAGCGAACGCTGCTGTTTGTGGACAGGGATGTCCCAGAAGGGGCTTTGGGACCTGAAGGCTGGACAAGCGGGAGGGTGTGTACTGAGTGCTGGCCTCTTTTCTTCCCCTCCCCCACCATGACTGAGATGAGCCCATAAAGGCGAAGCTGGAGCCCATGGGCCATGCTTGAAAGTCCCCTCAGACACACTGCAGATAGAGCGTTCCTCAATGTGCCCTTAGGGGCTTTACCAGAGCTTAGAGAGGAGCTAGCAGTGACCCCACATCGCTTCAGATGGAAGGAGGTGCTCCTAAAGCGGCAGACAGCTCGGGAGGTCACCGGCTGATAGAGTGGGGACAGTCATGAGCTCCTCCTCACCCAGGTCAGCACCACCGGCCAGTATCCCTGCCCTTCTCTGACTTCAGTTCTTTCCATGTGCTGTGAGTCAGCCCAGCTGACCTCTGTGACTCTCCCAGTGTCACAAAGCTATAGTTTTCTGAGGAGTGTGTGTCTGAGTTCACTGCACATCACATGCCCTGGCAGAGAACCACACAGGCCACTCTTATCAGGATCCTGAGTCAGGCCAAAGTTGGGAAAGGCCTCTTTGTCTTTTCCCTTGATGGAGGAGCCAGGTACCCCCAAAAAAGCAGTGGGCCCATCTCTGGGGAATGTGACTGCCACATACCAGATCCTACCTGACTGTCACTATGGGGATCTTTGCACATTTGTCTCACCCTATGAAGTAGAATGAAACCCAGCTAGTTTTTTTTTTTTTTTTTTTTTTTTTTTAGCAGAAAATTTAATGTCATCCTTAATTGTCAAATGTAGCAGATCCATGCCTGTGAGACGGTTCAGTGATCCATGCCTGCTGACCTGAGTTCAGTTCCCAGGATCCACATGGTGGAAAGAGAACTGAACACAGGCTAGTTCTCCTCCGACCTCCACACATGCACTGTGGAATAAGACACTCGACACACATCCATTTATACACAGATATTAAATAAAGTCTACCAGATCTCCTGTTTAAGTAATGGTTTACCTTAGTCCACTTTCTGAGGCTGTAACAGAATGCCACAGTCTGTACAAACAACAGAGTTCCTTTGGCTCACAGTTCTGGAGACTGGGGGCACAAGGCCAGGGGCCACGTTTGGCCAGGACTTCCTGCTTTTGTCACCATGGCAGGGGACCAGCTTGTTCAGGAGATGAGAAGGACAAGGGTCTTCTCATTTGGAACCAATGCGGGACAGTAGTGATAACTCATTCGACCCAATGAGTCTTACTCCATCTCAGTTAGCTTCAACATCAGTCCCATCACTACCACATAGCTCATGAAACACCAATCATTTTTCCAATGAGAATTAACAGATCTCAGCTAGGCATGGTAGCTCATAACTGCAATCCCAGCACTTGTGAGGCTGAGGCAGGAGGATCGCCATGAATTCCAGGTCAGCCTGGGCTCCAGAGTGAGACCCTATCTTAATATCTTAAGTGCTTGGATAGAGTTAAGGATGCATGCTGAGGGAGCAGTCAGCAGCTCCTACCTGCCTTAGCAGTCAGGGAAGGCATCCTGGGAGGTGAGTCTTCAGTTAGGTTTTGAAGGTCAAGTAGGAGTTGTAAGAAACAAGTCAGGGGAGGAAAATAAAGGAATAGACCCAGTTTGATCTCAAAATGGCAAGAGCGGCCTTCATTGGTCTGAGAGCCAAGTTCCCCAAACCCTGTGGCTCAGTGTCTGAGGGCACAGGAGAAGGAGAATGCTAGGTCTGAGAATCAGTTTCTATAGTGGAGACTGGGAAATGGGGAGGGCCTGGCTTCACTAGACTGTGAAAATTGTTTGTTTGTTTTATTTTGGTAAAAAGCAAGTGGGAGATGAATCAGTTGCCTGTTTTGTGACCTCAGGGATCAGGGACTGTGGTAGGGTTGGAAACTTTTCAAATCCCATGGGTAGCAGGTTTCTTTTTTTCAGGCTTTTATCCAAGGTGCCCTTTGGATGCTGTGAGAAGTCCAGGTGTAGCGTCTTGACCAGCCAGCGAAGACTGGGCTTCCTTCCACGGGCTGCTAGGGCAGTTCACAGATCTCAGGGGACTGACCCAGGCTCTCTGGCTCACTCTCAAGGGTGTGATCACATTGAGGTAGATGGAAGAGAGCCATGGACAGGATGGGGTGGCATACCAGAACCACCTTGTCCCCTCTGGACACTTCACCCTACTCCTCTGCTAAGACCCCAATGTGAGGCAGGCTGAGGGCTCAGGCAGGCAGGTGCCAGGTTCAAGTGTTTCCTCCTATTTACAGAGCTTTCTGATCCCTTCCTGGAGGTCACTGTGTAGGACTGAAAGGTCTAGATGGAGGTTAGAGACAACCCACCTCCAGAGATGGCCTTGGAAGGAAGGATGTGTTGAGAAAAAACTTCAAATAAAAGTTCCTGGCTGTTGGCAGAGTGCTTGTCTGGCATGCACAAAGTCCTGGGTTTCATCTCCAACATCACACAACCCAGGCATGGTGGCACAGATCCGAAATTCTAGCACTTGGGAGGTGGAGGTAGAAGATAAACTATTTAAGGTCATATAGTGAATTGGAGGCTAGATGGACTACATAGACCTTGTCTCAAAACAAAAACAAAATAAAAACTCACAAGCATCCTTAAAAAGTGAAACCAGTGCTGGAGAAATGACTCAGAGTTAATAGCGCTGGCTGCTCCAGTAGAAGACCCAGGCTCAGGTCCCAGACAATGAAGCCGGCTCACAACCACCTGTAACTTCAGTTTCAGTGGATCTGACACCCTCTCTGGTCTCTGCAGGCATTGCAGGCACATGGTACACATACCTACATTCAGGTAGGACGCTCATACACACGGAATAAACAAACAAGCAAACCCTCGTGTTAAACGGAAAGAAGTAAAGATGAAGGAAGACGAAGCCCAGGAACTTACCTGGAGTGATGACAATTGCCTGGCTCAGGGAGACCTTCCCCAGCATGACCTTCTTTACTTCCTGTGTCTCAGGAAGGAGGTAGCAGGAGTGTTGTAATCTTACCCACAATGGAAAGTTCCAGAAGGGGAAGTCTGAAATTTGAGCATGACTTCTTTCCCTGGCAGCTTTTGCTCTTGCCAGGGGTGCAGCATTCGGGGACCTTGGATGCAGTCGTCGTCGTCGTCATCATCATCATCATCGTCATCATCATCCTGGGTCATCTCCCCCACCCCCATTCCACCCCCACCAGGAGAACTGGGCATCTCACTGGTAGCACCAGCCTGGGGGCTTCACTCCAGCCCAGCTGGCCCTCAGCTTTTCTCTCCCAGGCTCACGGATCCCAGGGTATGGAAGCCCACTGCCCGGGACACCTGACCCCTTTCTTCCTCAGTCTGAGGACCACAGTCTCTGGAGATCTCCCCAGGTCCTCCTCTCACTGGCTTCCAATACATCTTCCTCCTCAACAGAAAAAGACGCATTGGAGTCCTGACCCCAGGACCTTTGCGCGTGGCCTGACTAGAACAGGATAACTGCAAGTGTTTAGTCAGATAAGGTTGTTTGATGAGCTCTCATCCAATGGCTACTGCCTTTCAGAAACAGCCCCATGGAGAAGGAACACACAGGAAGAAGACGAGATGGGGATGACGTAGCCACAGACCAGAAGTGTGAATTATTTCTGTGCTGTCAAAAAATGCCCGAGAAAATTGACCTTAAGTGTGGAAGGGTTTGTCTGGCTCCCAGTTTGAGAGGACAGCCCACCACGGTGGGGAAGGCATGTTAGCAGGAGAGCAGGGCAACTGTCACTTTGCCTCTGCAGTCAGACACCAAGAGAAAGATGACCACTCAGCTTACTTTTACCTTGTATTCAGTCCAGGACCTCTGCCCACAGAATGCTCACATTCAGGCCGAGTCTTCCCACCTCAATTAGGCCAGTCTAGAAACTCTTTCTCAGACATGCCTGGGAGGTTTGTCTCCTGAGTGATTCAAGATTCTGTCAAGTTGATAGTCAAGATTTCCCACCACTCCAGAGATGGCCAGCAGGAGTCTAGAGTTCTCCCTCGCTGTCCTTGTCAACCTTGCGGGCCCTGAGCCTCTGACTTTGAAGCCACACTTCTGTCATATAAACCGCCCCACCCCACCCACATCTGCAATGTTGTTAGAGTAACCCTAGCAACAGCTGAATGCAACCCCACCCCCACCCCCTCACCCCCTGTCCAGATGAGCTTGGGGTTGGGACCCACAGGTCACACCTTTCACCTGCTCAGAGGGGCTGGTTTTTAGAATATAAGGAAGGGAGGCAGAATTTCCCGGGAGCCACCCCATCATCCTCAGGGCGTCCCGGGAGACACCCCCATCATCCTCAGGGCGTCCCGGGAGCCACCCCATCATCCTCAGGGCGTCCCGGGAGCCACCCCAGTCATCCTCAGGGTGTCCCGGGAGCCACCCCCGTCATCCTCAGGGCGTCCCGGGAGCCACCCCCAGGTATCTCAGCTTTGAACCAGTCTCCTTCATCTCTTCCCAGTCAGCTCCTCTTCCTCCTCTTCCTCCTCCTCCTTTTTGTTTTTGTTTCTTTTCCCGAGACAGGGTTTCACAGGCTGTCCTGGATCTCACTCTGTAGCCCAGGCTGGCCTAGAACTCAGAGAGATCCTCCTGCCTCTGCCTCTCAAGTGCTGGGATTAAAGGTGAGCACCACCACACCCAGCTGCTCATACTTCTCTATCTGTCCCTCCCTCTGTCCGTTTGTTTTTCTGTCTCCATTATACATGCTGGCCACTGTTCTTGGTGTTAGGCACACAGTGGGGGACTGAAACAGACAAGAAAGAGTTTGGTCAGGGGTGGGAACAGAGGCCATCTAGTCATTAACATAGTTGAAACCAGAGTAAAAACCATGTGGTGATAAGAGCTGCCATGTTGGGTAAAGGTACAAAACCATCAGTCTTATTTCCTGCTGAGCTCTGACCCCAGTGTGCTTGGAAACTGGCCCAGTGAGGCCAGCTTGGCTCAAGTTAAGCCTAGAGTGACTTTACATGCTGTTAAGTGTGTGTTGTCCTGGAAGCGGTTTATTGAATGTGACTGTGGGTATCAATGTCTGCCTTCTGTGGAGGGCTCCCTGACTGTCCTGGCTTGATTTCCTGGGTTAAGACCAGGAAATGACCATAGCAGAGGAGTGAGAGACCCAGGCAGTCTGCTGGAGGTTTGGAGTCCCGTGTACTGTGCGGGTAGTGTACTCGGGGGCTGTGCCCTGGAACAGCAGCTGTGCAAGGGAGCTTGTAAGAGTTGTAGGCTCTGACCACACCCAGATCTACTGAGTCAGGAACTCTGGGGCCTGGTCCAGTGTTCAATTTCTGCACTCTCTCCTAGGGAGGAGGGAGACCTGGAGGCTGAGGACCTTAGCAGTTAGAAGTACTAGTTGGGGACAAGCAGACATGTTTGAGAATTAGCCTCTGGCTTACTAAGGTTTGGCTCTTTAATAAAGGGGGAAAATAGTCCCAAATCTCAGTAATGACTTCTAAAAATTGTGGGGATGACATTTGGTAATGCATGTCAAGTGCTGCAACCCCGGAGCAAGAACCACAGACACGAGCTAGTTACAGTTTGTTTGTTTGTTTGTTTTTATGAGTGACCATCTTGCCTATCTACAGCATCAGGCACTCCAGAGCTTAAGTCTTCTGGGTAAATGATGCCTTGCACATGGAGCAGATTTTGTGAGGCCAAATGCTCCCTGGCTCCCAGCCTTCTGGGCGTGAGGGTTTATGGGACAAAGGTTGTCAGGAATTGGGACTTCAACTTGGTCTAGAAGCAGCAGCCTGTGAGTTGAGTTGCATAGGCAATCGGCCACCGGATGCCAGGAACATCATTGTTCTGCCTGATCTGAACAAGGAAGGGCATGGGTGGACAAGGTGGGAGGAGAGGGACTCTGAGGGTGACGTGACAACAGGTGCCTGTGGAAGAGAGGCATGAATAGTGTGAACATAGTCTGAATGCCTCCTGTTGTCCTACTGTGGTCCCTTTAGAAGCATCCCAGCTCCTTATCTGTCCAAATAAAAGATTTCTTTAAACCGTAATGAAGCCAATGAGCTTGAATCAGCTCTGCCACTGCTGGAGACAACTGCCCTAGCAGGTCAGACAGGCCAAGGGAGACGTGCAGACCCAATGAGCTCATTTCCAGAACTTGTGTGTCCTGATCAACTCCTCTTTCAGGGGGTTGATACTGGAAGGAACCTCCCTGTCATTAGGACTTCCGGGGTGGGGGGTGGGGGTGGGAAGTGCAGTGTCTTCCTACACAACCTTCACAGAGAATATACAAGCAGGGTTTCCTCACCTCCTTCCAAGAATATATATCCCTGCCCCGCCCCCTGCGCAGAGGTGGCTGAGTCACTGGCCCATGGTGTTTAGAGCCAAGCTTTCCCACAGGGAGAGACCCAGGCCAGTGTGGACCCTGCAATCTAGGACAAGGCCCTGGGCAGGAAGGGATGGAGTGGTCTTCCTTAGGTCCTGGGCCTAAGTGCATCCCCAGAACACTTTCCTGGTTGGGTTTAGACAGGTTCCCCTGTGCAGTGAGCTCCGGATCCTTCCTCTACCTCTGCACAGATAACCGGCAGGGCTTCCGGCATATTCCCTAGAATGTTCATCTGACCTCCTGCCTAGGGTTCCCCACATGAGTAAGAAGCCGGCATCCCAACCAGAGGTGTGCCAAGCAGAGAGGAAGGAACGCGTCCATTCTTGTGGAACTTTCAGTCAGCTACAAATGCTCCCTAGTTATTCCGACTTGTTCCACCTCACTGTCTGCGTTCTTGAAAGCCACCTAAAGCTCTTGTGAAGAAGGCAGACTTCTTGAACGATAGTCTGGCCTGTATCTTAAAGAGGTGGGGTGTGAACTGTGATTGTGTGGAGGAAGTTACTCCCATGCCATGGCCTAGTCATAGCTAAGACTCATGGGAAGTTGGGGGTGTTGGTGACATGTCAGCCTGTATGTGCAGCTCCAGAAACACCTGCTATACCTGTTTGGAAGAGGATCACATGCCACCTGGGGACAGCTCTTTCTCCCTGCACCACAGAGGGAAAGGATGGGAGTGCCCTCATCTTAGGAAGCCAGTCCCTCTTGGTCATGGCCCCTTGCTGCTCCACCTCACACAACTTCTGACACCTTCCGCAGGTCCCCAACTCTTACCCCTCAGTTGCTCCCAGGCTTCTAGGCACCCAGCCTCCCCTGCCGCACTGTGGCTTCCTCTCCCTCCCTTCCTTCCCACAAGCATCCTCCAGCATGTCCCCCTCCCATGGAAAGCCAGGCATGTGTGGACTGCAAATACAATTGCAGCCATGCTGACCCCTGTGGCATGTCATAAAGGACTCTACAGCTACATAACTTCTGCTCAGCTGTGCCACGGAGTAAATCCCTTATCCTCAGGGGACCCGTTCCAGGACTGCCACACCAAGCCCTGAGTCCCTCACATAAATTGGCACATTTAATGTATTTGCACATCACCTACACACTTCCTGCATATGTTAACCTTCTCTAGACTACTTACAATGCCTGTGCAGTGTAAATCTCTGTTAATGTCCAGGGAGCAATCATAAGAAAGAAGTTGGTCCAGTTGTAAACATATAGTACATATCAACGTGTAACACGTTAAAAAGTTTCTGTGTAGGGTTGACTGAATCTTTGGGTATGGAGAGGCCATCACATCAGAGCAATGCTCTTTGTTTTTTTTTTTTTTTTACTCTTTGGGGGCCTGCCACCCAGCTCCCAAATAAATACACAGAGACTTATTATGAATGCCTGGCCTTAGCTTGGCTTATTTCTAGCCTGCTTTTCTAACTTAAATTATCTTGTTTCTCTTTAACTGTGTTTTTCCTCTGGGCTTTTTACCTTTCTTTATTCTATATGTCTCTCTTTCCTTCTTACTCTTTGACTGGCTGTGTGGCTGTGTGGCTGTGTGGCTGTGTGGCTGTGTGGCTGTGTGGCTGTGTGGCTG
>CABHPQ010147805.1:9460-40643 GCA_902168405.1 Peromyscus aztecus
TCTCTCTCTCTCTCTCTCTCTCTCTCTCTCTCTCTCTCTCTCTCTCTTTCTCTCTCCCTCTCTCTCTCCAAAAGATGGAGACTATTAAAGTGATCCAAAGCTGTTGAGAATGCAGAGAATAAGTGACATGATATATCTCCAATGCAACCTCTATACCCAAAGCTCATGGAAAAATCAAAGAAGGAGGGGGCTCAGAAAGATTGTAAGAGTCAGAAAATTAGGACACATGCTCCTAGATAGTTTCTTCTATATATGAAAGGGAAACTGAAGCCATGAAGTCTCAAAAATAATATTGCCTGAAGATGATCAGAATAATTACATTACCACTGGACAGGTGATGTTCCATATGCTCCCACCCCCAGATGAAGAGCTACAGATGGTCAAGGGCTGCTTAGAAAGGTAGAATTGGTCTCTTAGGATAATATCGTAGGATAATATCACATAAAAGTTGTCCAACCACAAGAGCTTAGCCCTGGACATATGAGCAAAGCAGAAGGCTCTAGTAGTTAATATATACACATGTGGTTTATAGATACACATATGCACATATGTATAGACATGCAATAATAATGAATTTTGGAGGTTTACAGGAGGAGTTGGAGCAGGAGAGAGAGGCAAGAACGATGTAGATACAGTCTTCATATATGAGGTTCTCAAAACAATTATTAACGAAAGAATAAAGCCCTTTGAAAAGTCAGTGCAATTTTAATGGGAAGAATATAATTAGATTTTAAACAAACATTCAAACAATAAATATTATGAGTTGTATTTATCTTCGAAGGTTACAAACACATTTTCAGTATTGCAATTTTAGTCTTGACCATAAATTCATAGAAATTAGAAACTATACAATATACAAATTATAAGACTTAAGAGAAAAGATGGGTTAGTACATACATACACACATATATATTATATACATGTGTGCATCCATACATAATATTAAATAAAGCTTGATGATTTTCTTCATCTCATTCCAGAAGACTCTTTTTAAATTAAGTTGCTTATCTCTCTAATCATCATTTGTTAAAACTGGCTGCTGACTTTATAAATAATGAAGGCAATTAATAAAAATCACAATGCCTTTGCAAATTGCCAAGTATTGTCACAAAGAGAAGAAACACAGTACAGTTCATCCCAGTTCTGAAATCAGAAAGCTAAAATAAATACAAAAGAATTTACTGAGGCAAGACAAATACAATAAAAAAAATGTCATCTGCTACAATAAGAATAGTCTACTTTTCACAGGAATCTTTTAAAACAAAGGGGAAAAAAACAGATACCCTTCAGAATTTTCCATGCTATTGGTCATTTGCATTGGGAGGATTAAGTTTAGTATATTTACAACACATGCCCCATGGCAGTCTTTAAATAGCTCCCAAATTTAATACATATTGACAAATGTAATTGTTAATGTCAGCTGAACTAAAAAAATGCTAGACCTTGGACTTAAAACAAAAATGCTCTAAATAGTTGTTCCTGGTTGAGCTAAAAGGAGAAAGAGACATTTGTGGCTTTTGTCATCCACTTTACAAAATTGCTACTAAGACTGTGAATCATGAAATATATATATATATATATATACACATATATATATAATTTCAAATGTTTACAGACATTTTGAGTGTTGTCTGTGAAAATGCTCAGAGTTCAGCCTCTTTGGGATGAAAACAATGAGACTTCTTTTCTACTACAGTAGTAAATACCTTACATCTTCAGGTGCAAAGACAAAGTAGTCAACAGCATTTTTTTATATAAAAGAACTATATAACATCACCACCTTTCACACTCACAGTCAATTTCAAGTTTTCAGACTCAAACTCCATCAATATGCTGCTCCAAACTCCTCTCTCTCCTTCTTTCTTTCTCTGCTCCTCTCTTGCTTTGTGCACATGCACAGGAACACACACACACACACACACACACACACACACACACACACACACACACACGCGCGCGCACACACACACACACACACACTCATACTTTTGAGAAAGCTTGAGACATTTATTACAGTAAAATATATAACCATTTGATTAGCTTGAACTGTTTGGGAGGCCCCCAGGCAGTGGAGCCAGGACCTGTCCTTGGTGCATGGGCTGACTTTTTGGAGCCTAGGGCCTATGCTGAGACACTTTGCTCAGCTTTGATGTAGGAAGGAGGGGACTGGACCTGCCTTGGCTGAGTCTGCCAGGCTGGGCTGACACCCCAGGGGAGACCTTGCCTTGGAGGAAGTGGAAGTGGGGGGTCGATTAGGTGGGAGGACTGGGGGGGGTGGAGAAGGGAGGACAGGGAAATCCATTGATATGTGAAATTAAGTTCATTATAAAATAAAAATACTATAAAATTTAAAAAAACTGATTTCTATGAGAATTAGTCACACTGTGAATGCTTTGGAATGCACATCATTTCCCTGTCCTGGAACTTAACCACAAACTCATAGGATTGACTACTAGTGACTTCACTCTCTTGACAAAATTAATAATAATAATAATAATAGATCACATCAGATTAGAAACCAAGTATCCTTTATCTACTTTGCTTTCATTTATCATCACCATTTTTACCATCATCAACATCATTATCACAACCATCATCAGTATCATTGTCATCATCATCATCATCTGTTCATTCATTTATGTTCTGTACATCTTCCAGAAAGATAGTTTGGCCCCTCTGCACACCAACTTTGACTTCTTCCTGTTGGAACCAGCCTGATAGTTGATAGCTTCCCTCATGATCCTGCAGTTTGAAAACCAGAATGTTCTCATTTTGATGTGAACTTTGACACCAGCAGTTCTATATTTAGAGCAACACAGATGCCAAGCAAATAGCAATAGAAGTCATCTTCTGCTCTGGAGGACATCTGTGTCAATTCAGTTTCCCTCCTTTTACCCTGTCAATCTCAACACTGTTGATGGTGGTCATTTGAAAAGTTATAGTATCTCTCATGAACTACATTGCAATCTGCAAAAACTGTGATTTATAACTTTTTGTATGCTAGTATTCCCATTTCAACACCAACCAAATATATATGCACATTCCCACCAGTAGAGCAATGGTTCTAACCTTTCTAATGTTATGTCCCTTAAATACAGTTCCTCATGTTGTGGTGATCCCAACCACAAAATCATTTTTGTTGCTACTGCATAACTGTAATTTTACTACTGTTATTAATTATAATGCAAATATATCTGGTATGCAGAATATCTGATATGTGACCCCTATGAAAGAGTCGTTCAACCCCCCAAAGTGGTTGTGATTCCACAGGTTAAGAACCACTACACTAGACAAAATGAAACTCAGCTAACTTTGTTTCCAGAATTCTTTAAACTGAAAATAATTTGTTACCTAGACATAATATTTATTTATCTATGTATTCATGGTACATTTTTGCATATTCAGAAATTCATTTTCTTTTTCATATAGAAATTAATATAAACTAAGAAAGAAAAATAAAATAGAAATTAATAGAAATATTGTAAAATTATAGTAAATCTAAATTATGTCATTTATTCAAAGCAAATTTTATTAAAACAAAAAAAGAACATTCCTAAGAAGTCTAGCACCAAGAGTTTTACAATGGAGTTATTAATTGCCTGAACTTCCTGTGAGGCATGTCATTGCTAGCATTCTATTACTTTTTACTTATTGTCTTTCTAGCAAAAACCTTCGCATATACCATAGCAAAGAGAATCACATTATCAGTCTGTGTATACTGGTTAGTGTGTCAGTTATAAAAACGAAATACATTGTCTGGATACTTTGAGTTGCCTTGCTTTTATTTCAGAGCCTTTTTTACTTTGTCTTCAACTTAGCATGCTCCACCCTTGCAAAAACAATGTCAATGATAAAATGTCAGGGAGCAAATTACAAAGACTTTTTTTTTTCCAATGGGTTCCACTAGTTTCATTCAAGTGCAAGTTGAAAGAGAAGACACAGCTATCAAATTATGCCAATCCATAACCTGTTTCAAAATATGAGCTGGAATGGCAATGCCTCCTGTGTCCACTTGACAGTTTTACTTCAATTTTCCTGCTTTGCTTCACTTCACTTGGCCATTTCCAGGGCATGCTGTCTGGACTACAGGGACAGCTTATACTGACATGTAACTGTGACCCTAACTGCATGTTTTAAGACAAGGCTTTTGTTTTTTAAGCAAATCCAAGTTTCAATAACGTTTTAGAGTTTCAAAGTAAATCTTTGTCCTAAAAAAACAACACAAATGTGTCTCCAAGGGAGCCAAATTTAATGGACTCTTGGGAATTTAGAAAATGACCCATTTTTCTTTAAAAGAACCTTGGCACAAATAGATTTTTGAGGACTTACTGCTAAATTTAATGATGAAAGGAAGATGAAGGATAAATTTCATAATGTATTCTTTACATTCATCTTCTAAATTAAACAGCATGGCATAGTTGTCGATTTCAAAAATTATAAATGTTGCCTGTGGAATTTTGATGAAGTCCTGAGTGGATGTGTTTTGTTGATGTGCGCATGACCATGTCAAGGATTCCAAAACTTCAGACCCACAGGAATGACAAAACTTTCCCCTGGTCAAATAGAGATGTTGACAGTGTGTGCTGAAAATACCAACCACAGCTTTCTTCTCCCAGACAACTACAACCTGAGACTGCTCCCCTATGAGACCCCCTATCCAGATTCGCTAATGAGCCTCGTCCTTCAGGGGGATACAACAAACATATTGAGTTCCAAGGCTGCTGGAATATCACCATTAATTGCACAGCCCACCCAACCCCAGATATTCTGTCCTTGGGTCCCAGTTGCCCAAGTCAGGTTAATCCAAGCACTGTGCAGGTCACAGTTTTTGCTTCTTTCTCCCTTATCCAATGAGGAAGTACTCCAGATCTCATTCCATAGTAAGGAGGAATAATATGCCTTAACTACATATGCACAGTATTTCCTGATGTCTTGTGCTTACTTAAAATGTAAAAAATATCTTGATAAAGTAATGTGATAGAAATGGTTTTCTACAATGGCAGTTTTCACAGTGCCAGGAAGGAACTGAGGAGTAATGTAATAACCATTGACTTCTAAGGAGTGCTTGTTGCCAGACATGGTTCTAAGTGCTTTCATTTGACGAATCCATTTCATCCTCATAATAATCTATGGTGATTATTCACTTGTCAACTTAATTTTTTCAGAAAAGGAAATGGGAAGACAGTTGGGTTGGTGAACTTGTCCAGGAGAAACAAAGATCAAAGAAGCTCTGAAGTTATAACATTTTTTTTGTCAGATAATAGGTGCCAAATGGAGAACTCAAACAAGATCATTAGACAATACCAAAGCATAATCTGACTATTTCATATACAGGTCTAATATATAAATAAATGCAACTGGTCATTGGAACTAGTCATATTAGTGTCAATTCTTTAGTTTTCAGTTCTTCTGTTCCAGAAAGAGAGTTAGACTCTTTGTGTAAATGACTTCAAAACTTAATTTTAAGCATTTGGACAATAACTTATCATCTCTATGCTAGATATGAATTTAAAACCATGCAGCAACCCTGTTTTAGATTTAACCAAAACTTCTCAGTGATCTACCAAGTCACAACCATAGGGGCAATAGTGCATGTGTTAAGTATATTATCTTTATCCACAGGAATAAAATGTATGTCAATATACATTTAAATATGCAGGAGATATTCCTGGAAAGATGTACAAAACCTGGTGAAAGGAATTTTCCCTGGAGAAAACAGTGTACTTAGGAAATGTTTTCATTGAAACCATCCTGTTAGAGAAGCATTATCAGAAGTTTTATTGGGTAAAACTTGC
The DNA here is from genome assembly GCA_902168405.1 of Peromyscus aztecus. Classification (NCBI taxonomy): domain Eukaryota; kingdom Metazoa; phylum Chordata; class Mammalia; order Rodentia; family Cricetidae; genus Peromyscus; species Peromyscus aztecus. Next base: position 15,256 of record CABHPQ010147805.1, read on the forward strand.
AAAAAAAGAGAAACAAGAGGGATGTCATAAAAAAAAAAAACTGAAAAGGTTGTAGTAGACCAGAGTTGAATGAGTATGAATCCACATGAAGTTTAAAGTATAAAGTGTGGACAAATGAATAAAACATCTAAGGGACATGGTGAGTTGACCAGTGCCTAAGACTTGCAGATTACATCACAGGAGCAAAGGTGAAAGACTGACCTGTTCTGCAAGGAAGTGATGAAAACCATCCAAAGAATAAGAATCACAAGGCTCAGGTTGGAATTGGGCGATAGATGGTCAATGGGCAGGGAGTTTCCTCAGGGGAAGTGTACTTTCCTAGCATGATGAAGGCCATGTGTTCCAGTCCTAGCAACACACACACACACACACACACACACACACACACACACACACACACACACACAAAATGGTGCTAAAAAGGAAAAACAATGATTTACTACTGTTTAGTGGTCAAGAGAAGAAACAGACTATGGGATAGAGACATTTTCAGATGTCCTGGTTAGCACCTCTCTGGAGGACTGCCAGGCTAGTCTCTGGCTCCTTATGTGCCTCCAGGGTAGGGTTACAGAAATGTCGATCCCTGGCCAGGCTGGCACTCAGCATGCACTACTATATCCTGTGGTTATATTTTATGTTCATGGTTAAATTTAGAAGCTGCGGTGTGATTTTATGGAGTCACTCCCCTCAGAAGAGTTCTAAACACCAGTGGCTCCACTTCCACTTATCTCCCTCTATGGTCTGTACTGCTCAGTTGGCCAGCTCATACTACATGTTCTCCAAGCACTCACACACATTTAGCAACACTAGCAATTCAATATGGCTCTGATACAGCACTTAGAAAATTTCTCAGCCCTCAGATATCCAAAGCTCAGAACAGGGACAGTGGGTTCAGAACAGATGACAATGGTAGATGCAAAGTATTAAAGGAGTTCAGGGCAGGACTCTTAAGTGCTTTGTGAACATTAACACAGAATACCATGAACAGAGTACAGTCGGCCTTTACGTTATGTGTTTTAGTTTTAGGTATTAATTTATAGCCATGGAAATGGGCAAATCTTAGCTGCTCATTGGTTAGTATTTAAAGAATTTTAAATAAGTGGTATAAAGTATTGTATCCCTGTTTTTAAAAAGCAAAGTTCTTTCTACTTTTTTTGGTAAAACCAAATGAGAATATAAACAGGTGCATAGCTTAATGAATTATTCTAAGACAAACCCCTTCTGGCTGGGCCTCATTTTAACAGATAGCCCTCCACTGTGCTCTCATATTCCCTAAAGAGAATGGCTTTCCTGACAAGGAGCTTCCAAGTTTTTTTTTTTTTTCAGACTGCAACTTCTGATAGCTTTGGATTTTTCTTTAGGTTAATTTTTATACCAAAAATGAAATAGAATATAAGCTATCAAGATATACTGAATTTAATAATGGTTAGTAGTGCTTTGTCTACATGTATAAATATTGGAGTCCTAAAACATTTAGTATTACTTACTGTAAGTATTCATCACAAATAATTTTCAAAATGTCTAAGAGACAAAATGACATATGGTTAAATGTGTTGTGCATATACAATATGAATATACAATGTTTACAAAGATTTAATCCCCTTTTTCTCAAATATTACATCTATAAAATATTAATGGTAAGTATTATGAAAGTAGTTTATTGTAATTATACATGAAGCTAACTCCCTGGTATTCAATTATGATTGTTACTACTCCAATTTCCAAAAAACTCAATGTAATTGGTACCTTGGCTCAAGATAAAGCTTTAAATAATGAATGTACTCAAGCATGGTTCTCTAACTGACTTTAAAGGGAATAGCTAACAGCTCTGTACTGCTTACATCATAAAAAGGAGAGAGCAGAAAACACCACCACCACCTGTACTTGTTCAGCTTAGCTGTGTTTTTTCAAGTTGCTTTATCACAGTGAATGGGGTGATTTTGACACCTTTGGAAATGCTAATCATGACTATGAATAGTTATCTGCTTAGAATTCACACCTATTAGGGGCTGTATCTAGGTGTGTAAAACATTCCCTCTATCAACATAGAAGTGTAAATCTAAATTGGGGCAAACTGTGAACTCAGCTTGAATTTATACCTACAGTCTCAATTCCTAGCAGAAGGGGGAGAGCAGAGCCTCTGCCTCCGCCTCCATCTTCTTTCACATAAATAAGAAATTATTCAGTTGAGTACACCAGACCAGAATGAACATGGAATCTGAGGATGGCAGTAGTACACACACACACACACACACACACACACACACACACACACACACACACAGCTCAGGTCTGCTCAAGAATCTGGTATAGTTAGAAGACTCTACATTTTTAAAGTTTTGTATGAGAGTTATCAGTTTTTAACTGCTAGCAAGTAACTATTTAAAACACTAACTTAAAACGTTTCTGTCAATCAAAATGTATCTACTACTCACAGGAAGGCTATCTTGAAACCTCTACCCACAAAGTATTTCCATCTAAGGCAATGAAAAGTTTAAGTGACCACTATTGCTGCTGGAGAAAAATGCAACAGTAACAATGCAAAGTCTCTTAAAATGTCCATTGAGAGAAGTCTGACAGTGATTGGGGGAGGGCAGGTAACAACTCCATTTTTCATAGGACAAAATGTCTGTTATGACTATTGCAATAAAATGCACTCATGTTTTATTCAAAAAGATAGTTCTAATCCCCTCAAAATTATGCACCCCTAAGAAGCAAACCATAACAAAATACCAGAGGGAACCAGAGGCTATACCCCTCTTAGTGACTTGCCCAGCCCTGTCCTAGTCTCAGAACACAGGAGCCTCTTCTCATGATGTCATCTTGTCAAAAAAATTACCTTGTTTAGTATATGTCTTTTGCAAAACACTCAGGAGACATAAATACTGGCTAGGAAAGTATGAGGATCGCAGGGGAATCTAAAGTAAGAACTAAGAGTCTACACACTTATCCATATACCAATCATAAATGTGGGCTCACTGCCACATGCTCTAAGCCTGATTTACAGGATAGAGATGAATTTATGAAGGAGGCTCATGTCCCAGCAGATAAAAGAGGGAAGCAGAATACCCTGCTGTCCTTTCACTTCTAAAATCCTTCTAGACATACATTTATTGCAGCTGAACTTCTGGGAATGGACTTCGTGACTTTCAATTTGTTCAGAGCATGGGTCACTAGTCCTTTCTGCTTCTCAGACTCTCCTATAACTTGTCACTCTTTGATCATTTGAACCCCTATCTTAATTTGAAGGAAAAGAACAAGTTACTTTCAATGGTACTTCACATTTCACAATACAAAAAGCAAATGCAAATGTTTATTAACATATGATCCAAATTCCTCAATAAATATCCTAGAAAATGAGGCTAACATACAAGGCAGGCATCTTTGTGTATGTAAACTAGTGATGAGGTCCAGGCAGAGACAAAACGAGCTGCCATATTGCCTACCTGCTACAAAAATAAAATAAAATAAAAATGTGATACTTTTTGGTTTTAGACATTTGTTAACTTGCCGCATCTTTTCTCTAAATTGGAAACTATTTTAATTTTTACAAATCAAAGAGTGAGCTTAAGACAACCAGCCAATGAACAAGGTGTGGCCTAGAGCCTGGGAATCTGAGGCTTCTGTATGACTGTCTCTCAAAGGAGAAATAGTGGAACACCAACACATGGTCTACTAAGAGACTCCTTCTGGGCCCAGTAAGACAGTTTCTCAGACAAAAAGCACTTGCTGTGAAAGCCTGAAAATAATCTAAATTCTTTCCCTGGAACCCACAGAAACGTGGAAGGAGAAACCTACATCCAGAAATGTGTCTTCTGACCACCTTCCCACATGTTATGTCCATCCCACCCAAACACATGTTTGTCCATCCCACCACACACCACACACATAATAATAATCATAAACAAACTATAAAGTGCAAATTATAAAGAGTTTTGTCCTCAAAGATAAGCTCTGTTCTTTCCACACACTGCCTGGTCACTTCCTCAGGCATCCCCTTTATGCTCAAAAGCCTCTGATGACCCCAGCCCACAGCAGACACTCAAAACAATATGTGTTGAATTAATCAACATTAGGTTTCAGGCAGTAGTTATCGTACTTGGCTCCACATTAGACCATCTGGGGAGCTATGCAGAAACACAGACCCCTCAGTCCACTAAACCATAATTCCTAGGCACCAAGCCCAGAAGTTGTATTATTAAAAAAAATCCCCAAGTAATTCTGCTGCAGAATCATACATACTCCCAAGAACTGAAGACTATGACATAATGAGCCTCCAAACTCTAGTCCTAGCTGTCAGTGACAAGACTCGATAGTGACATCTTACTGTGTTTAACATGAATTTCCTTTCCATTTTTGCTTTATTTGTGACTCTGCTCTGGGGACAGTTGAGGCTAGAGAAAAAGCAAATTCAAGTTGCTTCCCAAATGAGTTCATTCTAAAAGCATGCATGGTTTCTGCACCCACCAACCAAAACCTCCACAGGAAACATGGGAAGAGAAACAAATATCCTTGAAAAGGAAAAAGGAAAAGGTATCCCATAGGGATAAAGGCTCACAGGAGAGTGGTGAAACTGAAAAAGAAAAATGGTTATCAAGATCTCCAAAGGAGACACATGGAGAAGAAATTCTAAGATTCCAGAAACAGAGGACAGTCCAAAGAGGAAGATAGAGAAAACCTGGGCAGATGAATGACCTGTGACTTATCCCTCCAGACTCTACCCATCTTTACCCCATTCACAATTCATAAACTTTGCAAGAATTCTCTGAAATAAACAGGATGGCTTGGCAAACAAAATGAACATTTATCCAAAACAGAAAACACTAAGCTGACTGATTAGAAATTTAGAAAACATGATGTCTTGTGATACTGGAAAGAACAAGCCATGACTGAGACCCCATAATGCCAATCTACATCAGGTTTCTCAAACAAACTAGGAGAGGTAGTAGTTAGCTGAAAAGGGTTTTATGTAGATTTATTAGTAACTGCTTGGGAGACACTTAGACCAGCACAGTAGGAATTCTCCCTCCTTTGGTTACATAACTTTCTCATTTTGTAGTTTGAATGGAGAGTGATTAAGGTTTTATCATAAGCTAAGAAAGCCAGGAATGCTGAACTTGAGCCAAGATTCTCTCCACGTGTATTTCTCCTGAGTCCAATTATTTGCAGGGTTGGAGAACTATTATTTTATTTAGCAAAGGGTTGCTTTGAGATTTATTTTCAAGGAACAACAAAAATATAGATTCCTATTTAGCCTGTCTTTTTCATGTCCATTTTAGAATGCTTTACTTTATTGAAGTGTGCATATTTGAATAAATAACATTTACTATCAGAGGAACATTTTAAAAATATATAGATTTTATTACACAAAGGACAGAAAGGATGCTTTGACACTTGGGTTCCTTGTATTATTTTTTTCCCTTGGGCAGGAGTAGAGGAAGGAAACAAAAAACAAAGCTGATGTTTCTATTGGGACTGAGAATTAAAATCCAGGAAATTGCTGAAGTTTTGCAGCAAAATCCAAGTTGATCTTTATGACATTCTGAGCTGGTCTTCAGTCCAGGTATATAAAACACTGTTGTGCCAACTGCCCACAATCTATGTTCAGCCATGGCCTCTCTGGAGTGACCAGTGCCTGGTTCCTTCATAAATATTCTAAGTATGATTGCTGGCTCATTGAGCAATAGTTTATTTTTTATCATATAAAGGTGATTTTGTTAATATTCTTTTTAAAGTTCCACACTCATTTCAGTAGGTAAAAATATGTTTGTTCTCTCACAATCTCCTATGGATGGTCTTGATCATGAATTATAGTGTATATAGCACCTTATGGATGCTGACAATGACATGGAAACATTTAATGTGCTATTTGGGGAGGAACTGTTTGCTTTAAATTTCAAGATCTGAGTCATTTAAAATGTTCAATATTGAATATTGTTGCTAAGAAATGTTTCTTTTAAGGCATTCAAAGGCAGCTTATCACAGTCACCTAGTGATAAGTCACATAGTCCTTTACTGATTATCATATGCCCTGCATTGAGCTCACTTGATCTTCCTAACAGACATATGAAGATGGTATTATGGCTTTTTAAAGACAGAAATTAAAGTTTAGGGCAATGATGTTATCTGTTTACTGTCACCCAGGTAACCAACAGAGGTCTGCTGTACATTCCAAACTTGGAATTTAGCTGTTTCTGTCCATTTCCTAGAGTACATGTATGCCTCTTAATCAGTTAGAAAAGTGAGTTCTGGGGGCTTAACTGACATCTCAGAGGGGAGGAAAACATATTGCTCTTGCAACAGATGACAATTCCATTTCTAGCACCAAAGTCAAGTAGCTAACACTAGCAGTAATTCCACTCCAGAAAATCTAACACCCTCTTCTGGCCTCTGTGGGCAGCCGTATCCATGTGCACAAACCACTACACAGATATGCACACATAACATGTAATTAAAAATAAAAATGAATCTCTTTGAAGAACCCATTAAGTTGTGAGATGAAAACCATTTATTACAATATCTAGGCACTTGCTCTTAGAGTTGCACTCAGGAAACCTGGTATAGTTCTATTTCAAGCAGAACATAATTTTCTCATGTTTCTGCATTGAAGATAATAGGCAGGCAATTTGTTCCTTTAAGATTCTAGAAAGGAAAAGCAGATAAGATGGACAAGATTGGAAGTGAGTAGGCTAAAAGGAGTGTGTAAGTGCCAAGAAAGGCCCCTTGACACCATCTGAACATAAAGGCATTGCATCTCATTTATACTTTGTATTTGCTCAGAATGTGAACTCCAAATGCTAGGAAGAGCCAACAGACTGACCTGGCAGAGAGCCTTCCAGAACCACATACATAAAATCTGGACCTGCATGACCTGTCATGCAGCACATTCTATTACAGAAGATTGGCTTCTACAAGGTTACCACTCCAGGGAGCAATGCTTCTAAGACCTAGGAAAGTGCATACTTAGCAAAGCGAGCCCTCTTCAGGAATGGCAGCTGTCCCTGTGTGAGGAAGTAAGCACTGGCAGGTAATTCTGTGAGCCCACTGTTCCCTATTGATTTATATTTATATGTTTATATTTTCCCACAATTTTCTTCATGGAGTCTCTCTCATTTGTTTTTAAATAAATAAAAGTGAGAAAATATGACAGTGAACTGTTTCAAATTTTTGATTTGAAGGATATCCTTTGCACTGCATATACTTGTTAGTATTTCTAATCATTAACATTTGACATGAATACTTAGCTGATTATAAATTGTGTATTTGTCTAACTTTGGCACTCAGCACAGATTCTCTGCATTTCTATTTTTACTATTTATGTCTCAGTTTTTCAAGCAGTTAGAAAGTCACCTGACACTACCCACTAACATTTGCTGGCCATTTATTCTATGCAACAATGCTCTGTGCGGATGACATTAACTAATCTTCACACTAACAGAGTAGACATAGCTCTTAGACAAATTGTCAGGTGAGAAATTACAATTCGGGAGCTTGAACAATTTACATGAGGTTCATCAAATAACACATAAAAAGAAGATCCACAAAAGTCTACCTCTCTACTTCCCTGCTTTATGGAGTCCAAAGTACAGAAACCATTCTATGCAGACAATAAGTGAGAATACTAAGATATCTATTTAATCTAGCAATACAAATGAAATAACTATTCACTCTATCTTCTATGAATCCATACAGTGGCAATACAGTCAAAATATAACTGTTACACAGTCCATTTTCCACCAAAATATTTTAAAATTTTAGTTCTAATTTAACATATAATATTAAACTAGAAATCTACCAGGTAAAATGTGGAAAGCCAAAGATGGAAATATTAAGATATTGAGAAATCTAATAATTTAAGTAAAGTTATTGCCAAAGTAAAATGTTTGAGGATACTAATTTTTGGTAATTCAGTTAGAGAGGGGGTTCATATACCCTCTGTGTAGGATCTAGCTTCAGTAGCTGGAATAACAATGTGCCAGTCATTTCCAGATCTCAAGGCACAGCAGCAGCATGTATCCTGGGTACATACACTAGAGACATCCTTCCTCATGTGCACATCCAACATGTACAATCATGATTCCACAGCCTTCATAGTAACAGCAAAGCCAAACAACAAGCCATGTCTTCAACAAGGTAGTTGATAAATGACCTATGGTGGACTTAGCTGACAGAAGACTACTGAGCATAGGGAATGGACAAAGTACACTTTATATATCCACACAATCTAATATTTAAAATATGTTAAATTGAAAAGCACACTTCAGAAAATAGAGTACAATACTATTTTCAGGATTTTTTTTAATGTGAAACTTAGCAGGTATGTAGAATTCCATGAATACATAATGAAACTGAAATTAAAAAAGAAAATAATTTGAGTAAGATTGAAACACTTGTAACCCCTGTGCCAAAGAAACCTGAGCAAGGAAAATATAAGATTAGTTCAAAGTCATCAAGAGGATTCCATTTCATAAAGTATGGGCTTAGTATTTTAAAATTATATTGGATTAATTCTGTATAATCATGATTTTACATGCATATAATATTTATAGACTAACATATGTTTCCTAAACTCTACAAAGTCATAGACAGGAACAGAGTCCAAGTAGAATAGAGGAGACAAATTGGTTTCATCTTCAAAGTCAATCATATCTCACTACAAAATGTCCTATGATAAGGTCTGTTGAGGATGAAGAAGAGCTTTATGAAACACTGAAAGCTGCTAATTTCTTACCATGGAGATGAAGGGCCACAAAGGCTTACCAGCTTTTTTTTCAAGTATTTAGAGAAATAATTTTGGAAAATTGCAAAGTACAACTCACAAAATCACACAAAGATAAATCAGAGGATTGAAATAATGCAACTCTACTCTTTCAAGTGAAACAGAAATCAGGGTGAAAATGCTGAGGTTAAAATGGCGAGGTTGTGGACACTGAGACATGTGACTGAATAGGCTTGCAGGGGGATGCTAGTTAAGGGGAGTGGGCCTCTGGCACAAGCCACAGTGACCTTTCCCCTCCTAAACTTCTAACTTTATGGGTAGTTTTGTCTTTATACATGTCCCTGCATCTAAAGCTTCTAATGGTGACAGACTAGATTGGAAGGTGGTTCTAAAAGAGCCTCTGCCTGTTTCAGGAGATATACCATCCCCAAACTACCCCAAATGTGGACCTATTAATTAATAATAATAAATTAATTAGTTTGTTTGTTTGTTTGTTTTGCTTCAGGAGCAAAAGAACCATAATTGCTGGTAAAGTTGAATATTGATAAGGTTGGGATAGGTGGGATATGAAAGATGTGTTCTCTCCCCATCCATAATACTATCCATAATAATATCAGGAAGATTTTTTTTCTAATACTTGAAGTTTTAAAATAGATTTACATTAGAAAAAAAGAAGAGGAAAAAAGAAAAAAAAACTTTCTTTGTTTTATTTAAGATTTCTTTTTCATTTTACATACCAACCACAGATCCCTCTGTCATCTCTCCTCTTGCTCCCCCTCCCAGCCTTCCCTCACTCCTGACCAACCCACCATCTCCTCCAAAAAGGTAAGGGCTCCCATTGGGAGTCAGCAAAGCCTAGTACATTCAGTTGAGGCAAAACCAAGCCCCTCCCTCCTGCATCAAGGCTGAGCAAGGTGTCAAAAAACCTTCTTAATGCAATTCTGATATGAATGGCACTTTCAGAATCATGATGTGAGCTATTGTTAACCACTCAGCTAAGATGGATTGAGTACTAATTTATAACATGATGACTCACAAACAATGAAGCCTTTACTCTCACATGATTAGGCCCAATAGAGTTGTCAATAAAAATTGGTTAATGATACCTATTATCCAAATACCACTTAAAATGTGTCCCAACTTCCCCCTCCCATTTATTCCAATTTACCATTACAATTTTAAAAGTCACTTTTTGAGTTTACATTTTCTTTATAAGAGTTACTGATTAAAGAAGTGAATTTCCAGCATATCTTATTTAAAGAATTAAAAGCCTGCTATTCAAATTTATCTAACAAATAAAAACACAACGGAAGGGTCTAGGGATGCAAATGCAAAGCATATATGGAATGGGTAGAAAAGGGAGACATAATCAATGCAGATGATAACTCACAGAATTTAAAAGAACAATAGGAGAATATAGAGTTACACTCTAGCACATGGTTTATGGTGGAAATTGATAATCCTTTGGTTAGTATATAAATATTATATAAATAGGTGTCCAGAGATTATTTCAAAATGATCCTATGCACTTTAAAGCCTGGGATTTTAACACTCCAGGGAAAGTTCCCATTTTAATCTCTGTCTCCGTTTCTTACAAAGAATATATTAGAATGGTGTGAGATCTAGACTGGAGGAAGAGGAAAATAGTCAAACATGTAACTAGAATAGGATTGCTTTCATGTTAAGTAACACAGCATATTTCCATTGTTGAGAGACCATAGAGATGCCAAAGTCAGAGGGAAGTATGAACACAGTGCAGAAGCAACCCTGGTAAGGAAGCAACTTGCTGATCATTTAACTCACTCTTTGAGAGTTTTTTTTTTTCCCACTTTATGAGCTTACCAGGTTAAAAAAAAAAAAAAAAAGAACATAAAAAATGCTTTTTTTCCCCTCAAATGGTCATTAATCACATTTGACGGACAGGTTCAAGCTAAACTTTCAGTTTGTCCCTGGCAGGTCTATGGAGTCATTGGAGTTAAATTAATCAGAAACTAGCAAACGAGACTCAGAAAGAGCACAAACTGATTTTTTTGATATTGATCACAGACCACAAGGTAGAAAACACATTGGGGGAACTGACATGGGAGGTCAGGCTGGCACTGGAAGAGGAAAGATATTATTAGAATATCCTCTCAATAAATTATGATGTGCAATCACAAGCAAGTGATGTAATATTGTACAGTCAAACATTCAAGAAGATAGCATGATTGGTTTTAAGAAAAGAGGTTAGAAAGAACTCTAGTTTTTTCAGGTCACCTTGTTAAGTCTTTATCTGAGCACAGCAATGTTTTGTTCTTAATGGAAGATTTAGGTTATAGTCACAGGAATGCTAGAACCTTTCATGGTGAGTATATATACACACATCATTGGATTATTTTACCCAAGAAATTTACATTTACAAGTATTTAACAAAGTTCCTAAAACCTGGAATACTGAATACAATCTCTCTAATTCAATATATAAACAGAAAGATTACTTCAAAGATGACAAGGCTCAAACCATCAGAAGATTCCCTTGGAGCATTCATTTCTAAAGGCAATTACAGAGATACCCAGTCTACCCTTGGGTTGACAGGACGAGAGCATTAGGATGGCATTCAGAAATCTATAGTTTTTCAGAGGTACTTTCAGGTTAGTGCTGGTGCAGCAAGGGCGAGAACTACCAGAAAAATGTTCACATACAATTATGAGGCACAGAAGAAGAAAACCTTAAAAAGTACAAGTTCTAGCTCAGTTAGTGAAGTACTAGCTTGACAAGACTAAAAGACTTGAGTGCCCTCACATAAATGCTGAGTGTGGTAGTACAAGCTTGTGACTCGAGCACTGAGGGTGACAGGGTGAAGACAAATGAGTCACAGGGGCTTGCTAGCCAAAGCAGTGAGCTCCATGTTCAAAGACAGACTGTCTCAAAACAGTAAGAAGGTGGAGGAACAGATGGAAGACATCTCATTGTCACACCTGTGTCAGTGAAGCTTGTACACATGGACAGAAAAATGGCATACAAACACACAATGGTCCAGTAGATGGCTACTGGGATTTTGCCTGGCAGGTATACTGCCTCAAATCCCCACTAGTTAAATGACAGTAATTAAGTAACTACAGCTCTAAACTAAAATGATGGTATCTATTATGTGCTTTAAAAGTTTTAAATAGAAAAGAACTGATACGAAGGAAAAGTGGCTAATAACAGTGACAGAAGTTTAAGTGATGAGAGGGATCCACGTATGGTAGAAGATAGGGTGAAAGAAGGGTAACTTACATTAAGAATGTATAAAAGGGCTACATAGAAACCTATTTTCTAAGCTTGCTAAATGTATGCTTAGAGTTAACCTACCAGAGGATAGTCTTCCTCCAAGAAGCCATACAGTACCAAATAAAAAGCTCAAGGCAAGTATGGAACAAGCTCCTCTTCAATTGTTGGTCAGGGGTATCCTGAAAAACCCATGATCAACACAAACTCTTGCCATTGACCATTATTTCTCACCAGAACTTAAAAAGACCCTATAGCTGGAGATACACACAGTTCAGTCATAGGACATGGAGAAATAAAGCTGGTACTGGCCAGGAAACTTACTCTCTGATGGCAAGCTTTCATAGTACCAAAGGGTGTTAAAGACTTTCTGGAATAGGACCCATTCATGAACACTGTGAACTACAATAGTAATCAGAATGGTAAGATAGGTCCCGCTGTACAATAGTGTAACTGATGTTGTTAGAGTAACCAACAGTTTTCTGGTTTTATTTAATTACATTTAAGTCCAGCTCCATAACAGGAAAACCATACCAGGAATGATAAATTTGACCAAGTACCATTGGTTGCAGAAATCATAGTCCCCAGGGGTGTACTCAGAACAGTTAGTTATTTTGCTAAATGCTCAATAGCATCAAAATGCCCTCTAAATTCTATACCCATATATCAGTGAAGCTCTCAGATCTCATCAAAGACAGTTGTTTTGTGGATAACAATTAATGCATAAATTCACACTTCTATAAAGTACAGAGAATTAATATCTGTAGGGTGATCAGTCATAAATAGGAAAATTTTATCATCCCCTCCCCTATCAAAGCTCAGAGAACATCATGGAGTAAGGAAGAAGCTAAAGGATAGCAAAAATCAGAGGTCATGAGGACGAAGAAGAAGCAGTGTCTTCTGGATTTGACAAGATCACTGTAGCTGTAGATGCCTTCAGAAGATCATAAAAGTGTCTGAAAAAGATCAAACCAGCCAACATTCCAACATGGAATAGGGAGGGGATCATGAGCCCCACCCCTAACTAATAAGCTGTTGACAGCTGATGGCTACTGGGGAGATTCACTTTTCTTCAAGGATGTAGCCCTTGGTACATCAACCATTTCCCAGTGGATTGCCTCACACACATAAGAATATGAGCAACACAAATTACATTTGGTGGGCTATAAAATAAAGCAGAGGATATGAAGTTGGAAGGAGGCAGGGGAGCCAAAGAGAGATCTGAGAGGAGTTGAGAAAGGAATATTATCAAAATACATTGAATGTATTTATAAAACCCTCAAGGAATAAAATTATTATATTTAAAAATAAGTATCTATACAATACAAAAAGTAAAGAAAAGTGTCTTAATGTGTGTGAATTCTGATGAGACAATTAAAGCTCTGGAACACTGTCAAAACAATTTTCAGCAGTTTTATTCTATATAACTACATACAAACTCACTACTCACTTTTACATTGTGTGTGTGTGTGTGTGTGTGTGTGTGTGTGTGTGTGTGTGTGTGTGTGAAAGAGAGGGTGGGAAGAAGGGAGAGATGGACAGAGAGGGAGAGAGAAACGGCATGTATGGAGGTTATAGGACAACTTTTGAGAGTCAGTTTTCATGTGTAGAGATTATATATAATACAACTTCTGAGAGTCAGTTCTCTCTTTCCACTTTTGAGTTCTGAGAGTCAGTTCTCTCTTTCCACTTTTGAGTTCTAGGTCCTGAACTCAGGTTTTCAGGAGTGTATGGCAACTTCTTTTTTCACTCACTGAACCATCTTGCTGGTCTATCAAACTTCTAAGACCCTAAAACACTATTCTTTTCTTCCAAATCTGATTAATATTTTAATAACTCTAAGTCCAGTCAGTATCATTTTTACAAAATTCAAAGTCCATTGCCATGTCTGTCATTTGTAAAACCCTACCAGTATTTCATAGGACCACTGAAGTTATCTTACACAGTCACAGCTCAAGTAGACTGATTGACTTAAGCTGTACACTCATCAATGTCAAGGGAAAGTTCATGTATTTAAATTGTGCTTCAAGAGCAATTTCTGATTTATCTTTTCTTAGAAATGTATAGAAGACTCCATCTTTAAATATGAAACTCATTTTCTTAAAGATACACAGATAGTTACTGAAAGAAGGAAAATTGACTTTGTTGTTGTTGTATGGCTTACTACAACACCAAAGCACACACTTTCAAATACTAGTAAATTAAAAGCCAAACAAAAAAGGCAACCATTCAGAAGTTTTTTCTTTATGTCCCATCTTTAAAAATGCAGTTGGGACATAGGGCCAATTTCTGCTTTAAACACTCACACTTATCCTATCTTACTAATCTCTCAAATTTCTAAATTTAGTTTTTGCTTTTTTTTTTTGATATTTGAAGTAGTCAGTACACAATTCCACACATTTACACTATACATTACATGACTTCAAAAGTGACGGTGCATAATTTTATTTGTTGAAATTTTTTACTTTGTTAATTCTTCAAACTTTTTTGCCTTTATTCTCAATGCCACTGTCCTCTCCATTTCCACAAATGACCCTGACATTTAAACCTATGTATTCCATGCAACAAAAACAAAAAGTTGAACTAGTAGACTCCAATGATTTTTCTTATCTCAATAATTTAGCTTAAAACAAGGGAGTATCTACATACATAAACTAAAAGGTATTCTAATGATCTATAAAATATACAAATGTTGTTCCTTCTGTAATCAGCTATTCTTCATATATAAAGGGTCTCTAAGTCAGTGGGGATGGCTCTACTCTCGTATTTCAATGCATTGGAACTCTGCCTGGGCAGACTATCAGAAGGAATTGAACTCTAATACTCTGAATGGTGTTATTTACCATACACATGGGAGCACATGCATGCACAGCACACACTGATATCTTCATTTTTATGGGATTGGCTTCCTAATGAAATTATATTGAATATTCAATTTTTATATTTTAATACATAGCCGTAAATTACTTGAAAATAGTAAGACTTCAAATTCCTATTTAGAAAGCAATCATCATGACCAAATTACTTTTCCTATAACTGTCATGAATATAAGCATCCTTGGACAAATTTACAGATTAGTAGTGCCCATGATTCACTAAGACCAATAATGAACACTTTGTAAACAACATTTAATCACTTTTTGTTTCATCACAAGTTGTCACATTTCTCTTTGATTTTTCTGGGTTTATATTCTTTTCTACCTTAAACACATCTGACACCATTCATTTATTCAGCATAGACAATGAGTTTTTTTCCCATCTACTCTGCAAATTGTATTTAATATACTTCTGCTGATATTATTTATGATAATAATTTCTATACTACAGGGCTTAAGTTTTACTTAGTAAATACTTTTATATTTTATCAGTGGTTATCTTAAGAATGTGTTGTCTCAGGGGTAAAGATATTGTTCAGTGGTTAAGAGCACTTACTGCTCTTCTATTGGACCCAAGTTTAAGTTCCCAGCATCCATACTGGGTAATTTATAGGCTCCTGTAACCCACAATCATGAAAGATCCACCTTTATCTTCTGGGCTTTCTGGGTACCTGCATATGCATAACATACCCACAGATGATCAGATGATCACATACATGCACATAAAAATACATAAATATCTTTGAAAAGTAATGCTTCATCCACCACTAAATTAAATATGTCATCTGCCAATGGCCTTCTTTAGGTTTTGTTTCATTCATTTAAATTCTTATAGCTATACGGAATTCATTATGTGTTATAAAATAAGGGAGCCACCAAATTTTACTCCAAATGGATAGCCATTTATACCAATAACATGTGTTAATGTTACAATGAACATTACTATCTGCCACTGAATTGAAGTACCATCATTTAAATTATTTATATACCTCAAGTTCTACCTCTGAATTCTACAACACAGTCTATCACTATTTTTGTCTATTCTTATGTCAAACATAAAGATTTTTTCCGAGTATACCTTGGAAAATAATAAAACTCAAATGTCCCCTGGTCCCTTTCTTGATCCTAACCTTAAAAGTTAATCAATTCAATAAATTCATGTGAGGTTTTAATTTTTCATAAGTATTTTTGATTATCTAAATACTTTTTGTTTAAGAAATGTAATTATTTTTATTGTATGGACATGGACATGACTGCTTGGCCTGTGTGTATGAATGTACACTACTTGCATGCTTGCAGCCTGCCAAGGCCCAAAGAGGGCATTGTATGCCATGAAATTGGAGGTGCCAGTGGTTTTGAGGTGTCATATAGGTGCTAGGAACTGAACACTGGTCCTCTGCAAAAGCAGCAAGAGCTCTTAACCATCGAGTCAGCCTTCCAGCACTCCAGATACTTTCTATTCTTACTTTATCAACATACTAAAGGAAGATTGATAAGTGAAATTTTTCAGATATTTTGCCAGTAAATATTACTATAAAGTCTTTAGAACTTAATTTATTGATTCTGATGATATAATAAAATATTCTGATACTGTTAAACACCATAATAAAGAAATCATTGAAATACTCATGTTCACAATAATCTCAAGAAATGTCTAGAAATAAACCTAACTAAAAATATGAAAGGCCTCTACAAAACAAAATGAAAACAAAAGACACCAGATATCAAAGTTACAGTTCTAAAGGTTTTGAGCTATATTCCAGAGTATTAGTAATAAAACCAACATGGAATCAGCATAATTCAGTAATTCAGGTCAATGGAATAAAACAGAAGATCCATCATGAATGCACAAAAACTACAGCCATCTGATTTGACATAGATACTAAAAATATACATTGGAAAGAGCACCTTTAATTAATGGTTCAAGGAAAACTGGATGTGTACATGTAAAAGAGTTAAATTAACCCATATCTATTACCATGTATAAAAATCAACTCCAAATAGATCAAATGCCTCAATATGAAATCAGAAATGCTTAAATTGTTAGAAGAAAATATAGTCAGTACCATAAAAGACACATGAAAGGACTTTCTGAATAAGATTCCATGCACTCAAGAATTATGGCCAATAATTGGTAAGTGGGATGTCATAAAACTAAAATGCATTTTTTTACAACGAAGAAAACATCAAATGAATGAAGAGTAAAACTACAGAATCAGAATCTTTGTTAGCTACTCACCCAATAGAAAATGAACATCTAGAATATACAAAGACCTCAAAAAGTGAGAAAGAATAGCAAAGGTCACACACACACACACACACACACACACAGCTGTACCACTCAAAAGAGCAGGCCTTGTAACTGGCCTGGGCAGCACAATAGAGCCAACCCCACTGTGAGAGGTGTGGTGAGCCAGCCTCAATGTTGTAAGCATGGGAGAGCTGTCCCCATTACTCATCTCTCATGTGACAGCATATATGTTTAGCTCTCAAGTCTCATCAAATGAGCCCTTTTGTACTGAAGACATCCACAAGTGGCTAGAGTTCAGAGAACAACCAACTGTCATGTGATCAAACCCACTTGATACATCTGTAACACAACCTCTACACACAATGATTAGGGAAAATCACAGGAGAGATAGAGGAAAGATGGTAAAAGCCAGAGAACCAGGATGTCTTCTGTTAAACAGTGTTTTCTAGACATGATAGGGAAGTTTAGCTCATGCAATCTCAACAATTAGGTTGCCAAAACACCTTCATAATGACAATACCAGTTGTCATGCCAACACAGACAGGGGAATTTCACAAGGCACACCCCTAGATAAAAGAGCTAGAAGCAATCAATGACTGATAAGAGACAGAGAATAAAGTTTTCTCCAGGAAGTTCTCCCTGATAGGTTATCCAATCCTAATGGTCAGTGCTAAACACATGCACATATGGGCAACAGTAAATGGACTCAGTATGTTATATATAGATATTTCCATATAACTGTATATGTATGCACACACACACACACACACACACACACACAAACACACACACACACACACACACACAGATAATAGCTGAAGAAGAGTTAATTAATTTGAGAGTATGTAGAAGGGAGCACAAGAAAAGTTGGAGGGTGGGAGAGTTTGAAATTACATAAATATAGTGCTTATGTATAAAATACAGTCTTAAAAAATTAGAAAGACCTAAGTTAAAGAAATATACATCTTCATTTCTACAGAACAATCATTTCTATTAGGAAACACAGCCAGAGGTCCATTAAGCTTCATATTATAGTTTCCACCTTGATGTTGCAGGATTTTTAGACCAGAAGTCCAACACACAAAGAAGGACAGACAGAGACTCTAGAATGGATACTATCTTAGTTTCTATTCTCATTGCTGTGAAAAAATGGTGAAAGAATCAACTTAAGAGAGACAAGGTTGGTTTGCTGCCCAACTCCAGGTTATACTCCATCATTACAGTAAAGTAAAGGCTTTGGGAACTTTAAATAACTGGTCATATCATACCTGCAGTCAAGCAGAAAGCAATGAATTCATACACAAATGCTATTGCTCAGCTTAAGTCCCAATTTTCTCAGTCTAGTACATGAAATGATGCCACCCATATTCAGTGTGGGTCTTCCCATCTCAGTTAACCCCATTAAAAAAATTCCCTGTGGGCATATCCGCAGGCCAACATAATGTAGATAATTCCTCATTGAAACTCCCTTCCCAGGTAATTCCAGATATGTCAAGTTGACAAATGACCATATGACACCAAGGGAGAGAAGGTAATTATGCATTTCCATCCAGATCAGTCCAAGGGTTTACAGTGGGAAACACTGTCTCATTTTTCTGTCACTTCATAAGTTTTTCTAATAAGAAAGACTAAGAAAAATGCAAGGAGCTTCCAAGCCCTATTGTGGCACACAAGTGGATGTGTGCTACCCAGAAGACAGACTATAGCAATTCCTCTTCTGAATGAAATATTCATTGTTCCAACTGCTACAAATATAGGTGGTTGATGACTTTCAGTTGGGTTTCTCTCTAGGAAATGTCTTCAGCCAAAAAGGTCCACTAAAATTATCCTTTCATCTTTTATATAAATTGCATATGACTTCTAAAATTGTCATGGCATATCAAGGCCCACTCCACCGCTCCAAGGTGAGAGAACTAGATGGGTCCCTGTATCTCAGACATCCTGACAGAAGGGCCTGAAGCTTTGCCATAACGATTTTATCAACTGGTATGGCCTCCCATGTTCACTTCCCACCTCCTCTTACAGGATACTTCGGAGAAACCTTCCTCTATGCTGTTTACTATTGAATGCATGCTAAAGAAGCTTCCGGTTTCTAGAAGTAAATATTGGCAACACCTTTCACAATGGTAAGTAACAGAGTACATACCTACCCAACTTATATGCATATATTAAAAATTATCTGAAGTATGCTAAGCACTTCTTAATAATTTTAAACTGCAGTATTATTTTAAGAATTAAATGTGTAATAGAACAACACAGATATGATTCATATAGTATTGATGTAAGAATTCCTATTTCAGCCTGAGATTTGCAATTTGCATACCATTTCTAGATAAATTAACATCTTAAATCCTGTTTTTTATTATAATGCATGAACAATGATATCTAATATTTGAAGGTCATTTCATATCTAAATGACATAAGGCATAGGAAACAGTAAACATCAGTAGGAAGCTCAATAAAGTTACCTATAGTTAATGTCATGATCAATATACCATCATTAGGAAGAGGCAGACACAACAGGGGTTAAGCCCTATGTCTAAGACTGTCTCAGTTTTGCAAAGTTTTCTGGTCTTCCTTTAGCAGCAAAATGAACAAAGCCCACAGAAAGTTGTTATCTTTCTGCTCCCAAAAGCTGTGATTCTTTAGATGCAGGAACTTGAATGATCTCCGTCGGTGGGTTTTGGGTACTAACAACCCCTGAGAGGTTGATAATTCCTCTGCAGTGAAGGGGAAACTATGGCCATACCAGCTCCTTTGGGGCCTCATTAGAGGCCTGCTTGCAAGCAGCTCAGAAGATGCCTTCTTTCCAGGGAGCTTTGGCATGTGGCAGTCACTGTGTAACCTTGTGTTGCTCAGCCTACCTCGACCAGCAGGGAGCTTTGTGCCTGAAAGTCAGTCTTGACAGAACTGAAGAGAAAAAGGAAAAAAAAAAAAGGAAAGGAAAGAAAAGAAGACATATATAACCACAACCACGCCCCACAACCCATCCACCCAAATTGGACAGCTGAGGGTAAGTTCATGGGTTTTGATTGCTCAAAGAGAAAATGAGAACAGGATGAAGCACAGCCTTCTGAGGAGAAAAGAGGATGGAAGCTTCTTCTGGTGTTTTATTTCCTCCTATACCTCCTTTGCCTCTCTATTCATACTATGCAACTGCTTAGCATAGTGAAGTACAGATTTTTGGTTTATCAAAGCACATGTCAGTAACACACACATAAAACAATAAGAGGTTACCAGCAAAGTCATTAATATCTGAACAACGGAACACTGGTAACATCCTTAAACCCAAAATACATCTCCAAGTTTAGAATATACTGATCCAAAGAAATTAAGATCTTTTACTGCATACTCAAGGTAGCAACTCAAGACTCACACTAAGTGTCCAATTGTCCAAAAGGAATGAATGCCCAATAGTGAGGGCAATATACAATGTAGCCAGAAGGTTTCTCACCCGGCCCCAAGGTCCCACAGCTGCTTATAAAATAATCATTCAGAGGCTTAATATTAATTACCAATTGCATGGCCTATGGCAGGCTTCTTGCTAGCTAGCTCTTATAACTGACCCATGTCTATTAATCTATAAGTTGCCACATGGCCATGGCTTACCAGTATTTTTACATCTTGCTTCTCCTGGCAGTACTGGCTCTCCCCTCTTCCTTTCTTCTTCCTGTCTCTCTCTCTCTTCAATTTCCCGCCTGACTTGCCATAGGCCAAAGGGCTTTATTTATCAACCAATCAGAGCAACAAATATTCACAGCATACAGAAAGACATCCCACAGCAGTACAATGGCAGTGCTGCTCTGGCAATGAGACCAGAATGCCCTGGAGACGATCACAATGATGGTGCCCCTTGGCTATGTACCATTAAGAATATAACTGCACTCGTCTCTGTGTATGGTCTCAGTCGAAGCAAGAAGAATTGGTATGTTCTCTCTGGTTATATAACTTTATATACATGTATACTTAAGTGATTTACTCTAAACCAATGACCTTGTATCTGGAGGCTCAACTGAGCTGATACCTACAGAGCTCTGAAAGCTGGGCCAGGAACATGTTGAGAGCCTGTTAGGATCATTCTATATGGCAGTTATTAGAATGGCTCGTAACCTCACAGAAATTAGAAAGTAATTTTATGTCCTTTAGATGCCCTAATTATCTCTAAACACTTTCCAAATCTTCAATTTTATATACAAATTAAAATCAACATATGATGAATTCTACATTCACATTTGTATAGAAATTTAGCAATATTTTACTACTGACAGCTTTCCATCTCCAAGCTATCATCCCAGGCTAAACTAGTGGATATTGAAATTGTCATGTAATTCAGTTACCTGCTTCCCCCTCCGGGGTTACAGTGTCAATGTTTAAAACTTTCATCAGACCTTTTTCTTTTCTGATGGATCAGAAAATCTCATCAATGGCCACCCATTGTGCAGAAACTAAAACACAGACTATCACTTTGTGTGACAAAAGCTATTCTATGCCTCTCCCTCGGGCCATCCTACTCCTCCAGATGCCTTTACTCTGTTCTAGCCACAGTTGCTTGCTGTAGGTGTGTCGATTTTATACCCTCCTAAGCACATCTGCACTGGCTAAAGGTGGCTCCCCAACCCTTTTTCTCTCACACTCTGGGAGCTTGATTTTCCACTCAAACCTCCTGGCCTCTGCTCCATAAATCCTTCCCTTATGGAAGAGTCCTGCTTCTCCTCAACTTCTTATCAAAACCTTGCTACATTGTCCTTTGTTCAATTACCACTCCATGTCAAATGGAAACTTCATGAGATATGGTCCCACTATTCCATCCTGACTACTTTGTATAAAACTTAAAGAGCAGTTAGAGTTTAGCAGCTACTGGCAAAGGAATAGATGATTGTAGCCCCTTTTTCATGAGGAAATATCTTCTTATACACCCAAAACAACATACAGTTATGCTTTTATAAGACTTTATTTTCAGTTGTAATTATCACATATTTGGGGCAGGGGTAAGATGATCCAGAATGAGCACTCACAATCCAGAACAGCACAATCTCCAGAAGAAAAAAAAATGTTACAAAAGCTATGAAAGGAAGTGAGCGTTTCCTCCCAAACCTGGTTCATCTGAGACAGTAATAATTCATCTAAGCCCCAGCGCCTGCTTGGAACTCACTCTATAGTTGTAGTAGCTCCATCATTTTTTTTTAATTCTTATTCCTAATAGAAGTGATTGACACCAAGCAAAACATGCTCATATTTGCAGGTGTTAATCCTAGCATTAGCTGCAAAAGTAAATGCATGTACAAGTTTGGTGCAGTCACTCTAAAAAAGCTGTATTTGTTGCAGAGATAGTGTTTTCATTATGATTCAAAACACTGTATTCCCACATTTTTCATTTAGAGTTGTATTCCTTTTTAAATTCTTAGTGACAGTTTCATACATTCATATAATGAACTTTAGTCGTGTTCACCTCCATTTCCTTCTTGCATTTCCCTCCCTCTCCCACAACATCCCTTCTCAGCAAGTCCTCCCCCCCCCATTTTCACATCTTTGTGTGTGGCCCACTGAGTTTTAATTAGAGTTAAAATAGCACAAACATTATTGTTGTTTTTTCCTCTACCTGCTGGATGCTATGGCAACAGCATGCTATGGCAACAGACAATGATGGTTGAAAATAATTAAAGGACTCAGGCATAGGCACAGACTACATGCAGGTAAAACACTCCAGCAAGAGAAGGAGGAACTGAGGAGGAATGCAAATGCTTGTGCTGCATCCCCTGTGTGTGAGGACCTTTATGGTCATGGAGACTGGGCTTCCGGGTCTTCTTCCACAGTTTGCTGTCTGTTACCACAGCTTAACATGTAACTCTGCCTTCTTGACAGAAGCACAACTTTAAAGTACCCTTTCCCAAATCAATGAAACACCCTCATACCTCACCACTCCACCTAGACATCAACTTTTCTAATCCTTTCCTTCAAAACAGTTCTATCAAAAGAAAAACCATGCTGTATTTGACCTTAAATTGGGTCACCTGAATTTCAGGGCAATTGAAAGCAGTTGAAACATAAACCCCAGAGTCAGCTTCTATTAGAAAGGCTGAGAGATACTTAGCCATCCCTGGCATGCAAAGAGATAATGCCCATTTGAGAATAATGATAAAGCAGCAGCAGATGTTCACTCAATTAGATTGCCTGATTAGCTCAACATTCCAATGCATCATGCAACTCGGTAACGGATTGTCCCACGGTTCCTGTTCTGGGGGAATGACTTTAAACAGCCTACCCACTGCAGCTGCTGGGCGCACTCTATTTGTTTCTATACAATCCACAAGTCACCCCAAATACTCTCAGTGTTTCTTTTGCTTGCCAAACCACAGATGTTTCTGCTTTCTCATTTCTCCTCTTCAGGCTGCCTTTTTCATTTGAAACCCATTGGGGGGGGGGGGATTTCATATTCACTGTTCAGATTGTGAGAACTAAAACAGACATATGCCTACTGGAAAGGTGACATCCACAAGTGCCAATTTTCACTGTGTTATTATGGAGTAATAATGGAATCCAATTTGCAGCTACCCTAACGCTATTACAGATAGAGTGGACTTTTGCCATTCTATTTGGACAGGGAGCATCCTCATTTTCTTTCTTTCTTTCTTTTTTTTAAAGAGAAGAATGTTCTTCCACATCATGAGGTGGCATTCTCCAATTGTGAGAAACCTATCTTCCTTGGATACTTTACAGCTGTGGTGAAAAATATGAACTATGCTGGGACAAGTACATAAAGTCACTCACAACTGCCTGTGAAGCTTATGGCACAAAGATACGGAATCTTTAAGAATGAAATACTTAAGTGGCTTCTGAGTCTCTGTGAGATGTTTGTCTAATAATTGCAATCAATTCAGCATGTTCTGAGGTTCTACTGTGTGATATATAGCACCTTAAATACAACAGTGATGGCCAAATCTGCAAGAAGACTGCTTAGTTCTTAGGATATAGAAGGCACCTACATATCATCCAAGAGAAGGGTCCATTTCATATCTTAGGAAGATAGACGTGGAGAGTCTTTTCTATATGGTCACTTTTTCCAATGATTCCCTAATGATGCTTCTGGGTACAGATATTTAATATGTTCAGAAAAGCACAGACAGACAGTTTAACAAAAACAGCAGGAATACAAAACAGGAACAATAGCTGAGTTCAACACTCTGATGGTTATAATTTATAGCATTCCCTCTCTGTAAAGAAAACATAGTAATCTATAGACACTAAATATAGAAAAATCTAAGTTAGCAAGATTTTAACAGTATCTAATCATTCTAACATCCCTCAGCAATTTTCTGCAAACTAGGATTTACTATGCTCCCAAACTTTAAGTGTACTCTCCAAAGTTTCTAACTCAAATCATAAAGGAATGTCTAACTATTTCAAAAGTCACCATCAATTTTTTTTTATAAACAGTCACATATATCCCAAGCCTTTCTCATATGTCTTAAGTTGCTGAAGATTGCCTTGAACTCCTGATACTCCTGTCTTGTGCTCAGATTATGACCAGTTTTATGTGGTTCTGAGAATCAAATCCAGGATTTCACAGATGTTAGGCAAGTACTCTACTGACTGAGTTACTTCTTCACCCAAATTCTCAATTTTCTAAAAGGCAGATTAATGTAGTCCAACACAGAAACTCTTATTCCATCTCTAGCTTTTTCAAAAATATATGTGACATTTTAGTAGAAATTTCTAACTACTTAGTAAAACGAAATGAGAATGCATTCAAGCTGGGGCCTTTATTTGGCCTTAGTGTGCCCACTAGTGAAAAGAACCTATTCTCCCAGTGGAACGGTGATGGCTTCAATAGCCTCCTCTTAGCTTCTTTTCACATTGCCACACACAAATGTATATATACATATATATATATATATATATATACACATATACATATACACATACACACACATATATATACACACATATATATACAAGTGTATGTATATATATAAAATTATATTTTATTTTGTAGAATGTTGTGGATATCGCTTTGTATGCTGTGAATGTGTTGCTCTGATTGGTTAATAAATAAAGTGCTGACTGGCCAGTAGCCAGGCAGGAAAGATAGGCGGGACAAAGAGAGAGGAGAATTCTGGGAACAGGAAGGCTGGGTCAGGAGATGCTGCCAGACGCTGCTGCTATGAGAAGCATGATGTAAAGATAACGGTAAGCCATGAGCCACGTGGCAAAGTATAGATTTATAAAAATGGGTTGATTTAAGATGTAAGATCTAGCTAACAAGAAGCCTGAGCCATTAGTTTAATCAATATAAG